>OVAQ01002841.1:0-11426 GCA_900406345.1 Erysimum cheiri | reverse complement strand
CCACAAAACTAAAATTAAATTTTCAATTTTTAAATTCTAAAATTTAAATTATAAACACTAAATCTTACCCCATAAATACTATACCCTAAATTTAAAATAATCAATTCAAACTAAAGATTTAAAATTTTATAACGTTGAAAAATAATTTGAAATTTGTGGTATTTTTAAAAAAAAAACTAAAATGATGGTATCCTAAAAAATTCTTCTATATGTTAATATGAATGTGTACGTATACATACATACCTAGGAATATGGAGAGGTGGAACATGTATGACAGAATGGTCTAGTCTATTTAATTCACTAACTAGCAAGCCCTCGAAGCAAAAAAGTTGGCAAATTGACTTTCAAAATTTACAAATCAAATTTCCAAACGAATCAATAAGATAATCATTAATTGTATCTTAAATAATCGTTTAACAATATTATCTTCTTTTTTGTCCAAATGACGCAAGACTGCCTATCAAATTTAATGTTCTAGTGAATATACAGATGGGATTACTAAAACATACTCTAATGTTTTTAATTCAACTGTCTACATATTTAGATTTGATCCATCTAATCTTGTATCGACATTTTATTGTATCAACTGTTGACATACCTTGTATCCCACATCTTATTGAATAAATATGTACAGATAGCAAGTATATGTATGCTAGCTGACTATAATACTCAAATATGTTCATATTAATTAAGAGGTTCATCAAAATTACGTACTTTGCCCCAAAGATATAAATCGATATGTATATATATATATATAGAAAGTTATAATAATTCAGCAGTTCTGTAAATGATATGCTAAATTTGAAATAACCATAGTAATATACTAATAAATTAGATTCTTACCAACAATAACAATAACATCGATCCTAACTTATATTGTAGTTGCAAGATGCATTTGTGGTCTGTCTCAAACTACGAAACAAACAATATATATATATATATTTTTTTTTTTTTTTTTTGTCAATCACGAAACAAACAATTTAGGTGTATATTTTATTTGAGCTATTGGAATATACTTATAATAAGATTGTCAATTTGATCCACAAGTCCATATATAAACTATTTGTTTAATTAGTGAGATTAGCTTCTAAGATTTCCAATTTACACACACAGAGACGGGTACCTGATATATGGTGGTGGTGGCCATGACTTTGAGCAATGTATAATGACATCATATCCATCATCATCATTTCATTATTATGTTACATCTTAAATGTGTGCTACATATACATTACACCAACTTTATATATACCATATATATACATATATGTTTCTTTTTAACTTTATACTGTATTATTAAAATGATCGAAATGAAAAATCTTAACTTACTGGTATATTGAAAATCATATACTCCTATATCATATTTTAGATTAGTTAAACTTTTACGTAACAAAACGTGGAAAAAAGTCAAAACAAAAAAATTTCTCTCCCAGGCACAAGAATCGAGAAGTCTCTTATGAATCCTTCCTCCGACGCCGGCAAAGCCTTTGCTTGTCGGCGTCGGGATTTCGTTTTCTCTCTAGTTCCTGGCTCAAGATCCCTTTTATCTTTCCTTCTTTTAGCAATAGTTTGTTCTCTCTTGGAACCCTCTCGAACCACTTGAAACTAACCGGAATCTCACCAAACAACAACAAAGGGCAACAAATGGATCTGACGACCTTCATCTCCAAACACGATCTCGCAAACTCCTTCAGACCCCGTTGGCTCGCACCATCTTTAACAGAACTGACCAGCAATAGAGCAGATCTAATACTTTTCTCTCGATATGGATTTTGGCTCACTCGTGAAGAAACCTCACCCTGGACTTCGTTGATGGCAAGAGAACCTTTTCTTGGACCGTCAGATGCGCCTTGTCTGGGGAAGGCGTCGACGGTGCACGGCGTTTCTCTCTTCACGGTGACGCTGATCCACACCAAAGCGGTCACGGTTCCTGTGTCCCCCGCCTCTGCTCCAAACTATATCCATCACCTATTATCGTCGAACCTTCTCATACCGGAGCTCAAGCCCTCACCGCAAATCTTCTCAACAGCTCCGACCAGACGCCGCACGTTCACAGATCTTTGGCTAACCAAAGCAAAACTTAGAAGGCTTTGAACCCAATTTCGGCCCATTAGCTCTCCAAAGGCCCAAGCCCATATTGAATGCTCCAAGTCTAAAACACACAAAGCCCAGGTCCGTTTTTAATTGTTTTTTGTTCAGCTGTAGTCGAAGGCCAGGTCGATTTCTCTTTATCAATGGCAGAAGACACCATTTGATAGTGAAATCACCCTCCTTACTATGGCTTTTCAATCATACTTTGAGAACCCTGAAATTAGTGCTATATCTGGCTAAGTCTTATGAATCCAAGAGCTCGAAGGTTTTTAGTCTACTGTTCCCGAATCTATTTTGCTGGAGGGATGATTGTGGCTATAGAATTTCTATATCCAAATATTCCTCTACAACAAACTTTGCAAAAGACTCTAAATACCGCTTAAGTGCCAACACAAACAAGTTCCAGCTCATGTGCTTATCTCCGAATGGTGTCCTAGAACACTCTTCATCCGACTTCGAAATCGTAGTGAACGGGAGCACTACCTTTACCCTCCTCTGGTTACAAAGCCTCTTGCCGTTGAGAAATTCGTCTCCGGCCCCTTCGTCAACGTCACTACGTCTATCGACAGTGACCATTTCGCCGTCCATTGATTCGTTCATGGAGGCTCGTTCGACAAACCGTGATCTCACATGTATCAAAACGCTATCTACCCTTGGCCTCAAAGCTCTCATGGAACCTTTGTCGATTTGTTTCAGTTATCTTTTGGTAGTTTTGGGGAATGGCGCCCCTTCTTGTAATGTTTTAAACTTTGGGTTCTTTGCACCCTTTCTCTCTATATATGTACTTGAACTTCATTTGATGGAAGGGAAACAAGTAGTTTTGCACAAAANAAAAAAAAAAAAAAAAAAAAAAAAAAAAAAAACTCCTATATCATTATTTATTATGCGACTCGTATCAATATTCTCGTTCCATTAAGTAGTCTGAACTCTGAAGGAGACAAGGAGTATGTTATTTGCGGACAGCTTTATTACGTAAAATTATAGTAGCATAGTTTTCACAATAATATCATTTTTAATATAAGTATAATACTTACTCTTGATGAAAAAATAAAAATAAATAAATACTTACTCTAAAAACTATATGTAGTATAAAATGCTGACTATAAAATTAGATCCAAAAAAAATTTCGTAGATTATGTTTGAGAAAATATATTAGCCAAAAAAGTTAGATCAATTTGAAAATCTTAACATAATCATGATANAATCATGATACTTTTTTTTTTTTTTTTTTTGTGTTAATTTTACAAAATCTTATTATAATCGACTGACTCCATTATCTAGTTTAGTTACGTTCTCCACCAATACATGTGACTTTCTAAGCCGTGCGACGATATATACATAAAATTCATGTCGTTAGCATATACATAAATAAACATGACAAAAATAGCATTGACGATTATTAATACAGAAGAAGGCAAGAGCGTTGGTATGACACAATCTCGGGCCGCACATCTCAACGGCTTGTGGTGGATCCACGTGGCCCCTTAAGATCCGTTGAAAGGGATAGTGATGACGTCAAAATTGACGTCAAAGAGCCCTCATCCAATGATGTGGCTCCTTCGCTTTGCAGTCTCGTCTCCGGGAGCAAAAGTCAACCTTCTTAAGATACACCCACACACATTTTATAATTCCTCCACTAGGGTCCACACGTCGAAATTTTTTTTTTTTGTTTTTTATTTAAAGAAAAAAACAAAATTACCAGGAAGGAAACATTTGTTTATTTTTAATCCCTGATTTCATTCCATATCTTTCGGTCCACATCATTATTTTTTTATAACCATTAATCTGAATTATTCTTCTTATCCAATTTCCTTAATATATGCTCCACATATGATCACAAACGCGTTTATTTGAGGTAATTACGGGCCAATAACATTTAGATAGTTACATTTTAAGAGGAAAAAATAAAAAAAAATAAAGATTCGGACTTTACTATATGTACTGCCAACATTTATTTGGACTTTACCACCATTTGGCGACAAATCAGTTATACAGTATAAACCAATTTACAACGGCAGGTAATCTCGTGACTCGTGAGTAAAAAATTTAGTACAGTATGTTTTTAATAATTTATCAAAGAAATTCACGGGTCAAATTTTGACAAATGTATTAAAACAAAATGTACAGCAGTGAGAAAAAATTAATAAATGTTTGGTCGTTGTCTTTGAACACAATATTCTAAATTCAACCAACAAATGTCAATACTATTGTTGGTACATGTTTGGTTCGTCGGTCAATAAAACGAACAGATCAAACGAAGTATAGATTAATAAAGAATATGAATCAAGATGCAATAAATAAGAATTAATGAGTAATTATATTTTTAAATGCCGGAGCCAACCAGGTGGTCGTATCCTGGTGGTAATGGGCTCACGGCTGTGAGTACCGCCATCCGGGTTCGATTCCTGGCCACAACGGATTTAATCTGGTTTCCGTTTGACCGTGTGATTAGTCTTTGGTCCTAAAAAGTCTTTAGAAGGCCCACGATAATTAAAAAATAAAAATAAAAAAATGCTGGAACCAAGTCGGTGATTAGTTACACCGTACTGACTAAAACGACTTTCCAATATAATCTGAGTCGGCAATGTGTAGATTATTACAAATAGATATTTAAAATGTTTGTCCTATGTTAATATCCTCCAGAAGATGACAGGCTGGAATATCGATGGATTTTTAACTTTTTAAATGCGTTATACAGAATTATTATTCTTTATGAAAACAAACAATTACTACTATTCTTTCATCTTGTAACCATAATTGAGTTCGGATTTCATATTTTAAAGGTATTTATATCAGTTTATATGAAGCTAAAAGTAAACGATGAACGATCATATATAGGATCATAAAGTTTATCATTTAACTATTGACTAGACTAGACTGTGCAATATAATAGCGAGTAAAGACAATCATACAGTTAATTTGGTTGGAGATTAGGTATCATATATTTCAAAAAAAAATCTAGGAAATTTTGTCTGAGGTGCGCAATTTGTTTGTTCGAACAAATTTGAAGAAAATGACATGAGAAAGATTTGTTAATTATCATAAACAAAAACTGATTTCTTAATTTTTTAATATACAAGTAATTTGAGATTGACAAAGAAGTGGATGGGCTACTTTAAAAACAAAAATCTACTAGGAACAACGTCTTGTGACGAATCTACATTTACTGAGTCAGAGTGTCAACGCGCCAAACTTATCCAAACATAGTAAATACGAACGTATTAATATGACACTAACAAAATTAAAAAATGTAAGTGCATTTACTATGTTTAATATTCATCTCGTAAAAATTAATCAACTAATCATTTTTCGTGTTGATTGTTTAGTTGCATTGGTGGGGAGTAGTTCTCGGTATTTTACAAAAAGTCAGACGAAGTATTAAATACTTAGAATACACAACCTCGCTTTTGTATGTTGATGATATATGTATATGACCTAATTTTTGTTTTATTTCTGACGTCGATATATAGTAGTATCATATATGACCTAATTATAATTATGACGTTGAAATTAAAGGTGTTATTATGTTCTATCGAGTTTGCAAATATATGCAAATCAATGTTTTAGAGTCAAGAACTTGGTGACTTGACTGGTCTCGATATTCTTAGAACTAAAAAGAGAAAAAGTAAGGACGACTAGTCGATATTTCACCGACTTGGCAATAATCAGGTTAAATAGTTCCAACTTATGTAATTTATAGCTAGTTACTTCACGGAGCAATCATGCAAATAATTATATCACGTGTGTATTATTATGTGAATTGCAAAAAGTCACAATTAAGTGTTTTTGTGTGCAATAAACATAAAGAAAATGAAAATCCAGATTAAATCACACTCACTAACTGCACCACCAATTGATTGATTGATTAATTAAATATTACTGTTATTTTCGTCTTTCTTCGGCTTCACCGGAAAGGCTAAAACAAACACCTCAGAAAAAAGACGACGACAGCCTTTTGAAGTAGAGAAAGCGGTACTAAACAATTATATTCAGTTAACTATGAATTCTGTAATTAAAACATACACGAAAACATAACCGTACGATAGATTTATCGACTCTATGAAAACGATAAACTAATACAGATGATTATATAGAACTTTAAGATTAACACGAACCGAATATTTTTTTTCTTTTCTTAGGGCTTTCTTTCTATGATAATAATGAAATTAAATAAAGAAAACAATCTTTGAGTCCCCACACATCAAAAGTTAGAACTTATAACCCTTTTTAGTGAATTTATTTTCAACACGTTTTTTTGTTTGATGTGTATTTATTTTCCAAGCGTTCTTTCCGATCCCCACAGTTTTTGTATTTAAAACCAGCTAAGGTATTTTATGCAAACAATCAACATACAATCAAAGATTCAAAATTATCTATATATAAAAATATTCAATCGAATTATCGTTAGCTAAATTAGTTAGAGAGACGATTACAACATCAAATAAAATTTTGAATACCAAAAATAATAGATTAAAGCTCAACAGTTTGTTAAATGTATAATCAACAATTGATCTTGGGCTAAAAATATTATGTATCGAAGTTTATAACTTATATAATTAATATGTGTATAAGAAATACTCCCTCTGTTTCACAAAAGAGTGCCGTTTTAGAGTATAATTTTTTTATTTTTTCTAAACAAAAATAATGGAATTGTTGTCTATGTGAAGCTTGTTCAACAATTCAGGAAGTTGCTTGGAGCCTACGTATCTTTCTAAATCACCAAAAAGAAGGAAAAAAGAAGAAGGAAAAAAACAACAATAATAGTTTTTAATCTTTTAGTTATTTGCAAAGAAAGCTCCTCCATTTTCCTCTATTTAAAAGCCATTTTTCCACCCTTTCAATACTTTTATTTCTCTGCCTTTAACTGCCCAAAAAGATTCTCCCAGCTAGCTTTCTCAAATCATTTTCTTTCTTCATCTTCTTCCTCTCTCTCTCTCTCTCTCTCTCTAAACAAGCAATATCACTCTTGATCAAGTTTCTGGGTTTCTTATATTGTTCTTGTTCTTGAATCTTTAAACGCTCGAATACATATACATATAGTTATTTATATAGTGATCATGGCGGTTGTGGTTGAAGAAGGCGTGGTGTTGAACCATGGAGGTGAAGAGCTTGTGGATTTGCCACCTGGTTTCAGGTTTCATCCAACAGACGAAGAGATCATAACGTGCTACCTCAAGGAGAAGGTTTTAAACAGCCGATTCACGGCTGTGGCCATGGGAGAAGCTGATCTCAACAAGTGCGAGCCTTGGGATTTGCCAAGTAAGTAGTAGTCAATTTTCAAAAAACCAAAACAAATTTCATTTCTTCTTTGACCATTCAAGTGTAAAAACAAAGGCTAGCTAGCTTCTTGATTAAGATTTATCAATTCTTGATGGCTAGCTTTGTTTTTGATGATCCAATTTTCAAACTTCAAAACCAAACAAATTTCAATCTTCTTCTTAATTTGACCATTTCAAACACAAAAGGCTTCTTGATCAAGATTCTGATTCTTGTTTTTTTTAATTTCTTTTCTTTTGGTGGACATATTATAGAGAGGGCAAAGATGGGGGAGAAAGAGTTCTACTTCTTCTGTCAAAGGGACAGGAAGTATCCGACCGGGATGAGGACGAACCGTGCGACAGAGTCCGGATATTGGAAAGCGACCGGGAAGGATAAGGAGATCTTCAAAGGCAAAGGTTGTCTAGTTGGGATGAAGAAAACACTTGTGTTTTATAGAGGAAGAGCTCCAAGAGGTGAAAAGACTAATTGGGTCATGCATGAATATCGTCTTGAAGGCAAATATTCCTATCACAATCTCCCCAAATCTGCAAGGGTAAGTTTACGCTATAAAATCGCATATATTCTTAATGTTTTTTTTTTTTTTTTTAAACCGATTCCAAAAGGAGAAACATCTAAGATTTATTTGATTATTATTCTTAGTTTTCTTAAACCTAAAGTGTGTTAAATTTGGTGGAAAACATAAGTCATTTTCAAAAGTGTTTGATTCATTCTCATATATCCAATTCAAGATTGAATCCCAAACTTATAAAATAAAATCTAATCTATATTTCTGTTTGTTTATGATCTTGATTATTACAGGACGAATGGGTCGTGTGTAGGGTTTTTCACAAGAACAATCCTTCAACTACAACCCAACCAATGACGAGAATACCCATTGAAGATCTCACGAGGATGGATTCTCTAGAGAACATTGATCATCTCCTAGACTTCTCATCTCTTCCTCCTCTCATAGATCCGAGTTTTACGGGTCAAACTGAACAACCGAACTTCAAACCCATCAACCCTCCAACTTACAATATCTCATCGCCAATCCAACCCCATCATTTCAATCCTTACCAGTCCATCTTTAACCACCAGGGTTTTGGTTCTGCTTGTGGTTCGGGCTCCACATACAACAACAACGAGATGATCAAGATGGAGCAATCACTTGTTAGTGTATCCCAAGAAACATGCCTGAGCTCAGATGTGAACGCGACCACGGCCACAACCACAGAGGTGTCTTCGGGTCCGGTGATGAAACAAGAGATGGGCATGATGGGAATGGTCAATGGTAGCAAGTCGTATGAAGATCTATGTGACTTGAGGGGGATCTTATGGGACTACTGATTGATTTTAATTTGGGAGAATTAAGGTTATTTTAATTATTTAACAGTGGTGAAAGAGTATATTTGTTGGGTTTTAAAATCATGTAGGATTACTATACATATACATATAGGATTTACTAGAATGTTAATCCTAGTTATTCTACTTCATTGATATTATTTATATAATTAGTTGATTGTTTAATTAGTTAATAGTGTGGGAAAGAAGGATTGTGGTCATTTGGGATTTTAGTGCATAAGTTATATCTCAATGTAAACTGTATTCGTATACTTCATATGGTTTCTTATAGAGTTTTAATTATTAAGATTTATGATGTATTTTCCACTAAAAAAAAGAATATTTACGATGTATATTCTAGCACTGTACAGTATATATTAAAGGTCGACATACCATCCAAACTTAAGTAGAAACGTTCCCAATCAAAAATAGAAGAAACTGATAGTATACGTGAATTTCATTTTTTTTTTTTTCACAGCTAATAAAACACTAGTATATAAATTGGATTTGAATTCATGGCGTAACATAAGTACGCCACTAATATTAATACATGTTAATTAATGCATGGTTCTCAAAAGGTTTACTATTTGTATCATTGATAATCAGTAATCACTTAACAATCAACATAATTAAGGTTTCGAGAAATTAATATATAGTATTAATTTATTTTCTCTTCTTTTTTTGTTTGAGAAACAAATCGAAAATTGCATATAGATACAATCTTAATAAACTCACAGAGAGGAAATTAAAAAAACACAGCTCATGAAGCATGTGAATGTTCCCCGAATCTGGGCAGCATATTAGCACTTTCATATGCCCAATAATTTAGATTATTATGAATTTATGACACACTATATATATTAATACGATACTATATATATCATACACACACACACACAAAAACATTTCAACTAAGAACAGTGATTAATGATGGGTTTCTTGTAAGAATACAATACCAGATCCCTAAATCTTATGTCTTAAGGAACTTGGTTATTACATCAATCACATTACGTTTTCCTACTTAATTTTTTAATAATTGAAAGTTTTTAGGACGTTTCATATCATTAAAAAATTCCAGCACTTGTTATTATTTAATATCTATAATACCGTAACTACATGTATATATCTGTATATAGTATCATAAGGAATTTCCTTGACAAAAAAAAAAAAAAAGTATCATAAGGAATTTTTTCTTCGGGCCCGAAGCACAAAGCTTGTCTTTACATGGAATAAAATATGGCTACAGATCTGTGTTTAAGATTTGGCAGCAGATCTGTTTTTTGGTTGAATGTACTATAATATTCTTTGTTTTGAATTCTTGATGTTATTATATATTAAACGACAAAGACATACATTTTAAAAGACAATGCACCGATTTGAAAAACTCCAAAGGAATAATTTACATCTTAGTAAGTTTTATTTTTAGTAAGCATGAACTTTGTACATATATGTATATGCTAATACACTAGAATTTCCTTGATTTATATATAGATTCTTCTTATATTAATTCTTTTTATGCCCTTATATAATGTTCTAAAAGAGTTTCAAACGTTCATATATAGATAATCATCTATTTTTTGGCAACATATGGATAATCATCTAATGGACGATAAATAAACAAAAATTCAATTAACCGTACGTAAATAAATGATGTCTCTGGTTCAATGTACAATGATGATTTGAAAATAAGCGTGTGAGTCTCTTCCACCTCAAATTCAGGACAGAAATCTGATTTATTTATTTCTTTTTTGTTGAACTTTGGACTTGAACATAATCTTATCATTGCTTTCAACTAGACTATATACTAAAGACATTTCTGCCACAATGGAGAATAATAATTCCTTCATATTAAGATTTCTTCCTCTATTTTCGAAAAGGATTACTAAGTTACTAGTATACCTTAAGTCTAGATACTATTGGTTCATAACCTAGGCTATTCTTTATGAATGATTTTATCATGTGAGGAATCGATATATGAATGACTAAAATATAAATTTTGGAAAATATAAAGAAGAAAAAAAATGCATGAATGTGAGCATTATTTTAGTGCGCATATTAACGGGGACTTTCCATTTAAAGCGAAGCTTTTATAAGATCGATACTTGCAGCAAAGCTAACCATTCTCTACCCCTTTTCCGGTTTCTAGATGATTAGTATCACTTCGTTCTTTTGTCTCATTCTTCTTCCTTTTACTTAACAATTTATTTTACTCTATAGAAATACATTTTTTGGTGCTAAAAACTCTGTAATTATTTCATTGGATATCAAACCATACTATAAAATAATAATTTCTCATCCTGAAAAAAATATACATAGAATGACAGTTTCTTGGCAAATACTGGATTGTTTTGATTGATGATTGTAATTTACTATTTTGTATTAATACTTTTTGTCACTTCCTAGATTCAAAACGATAGGCAATATGTCTGAATTTTGAAAACGAGTGTAAATTTTTAAACTCAAGGATTTTTCATACTTAGAGATTTATATACAACTAAATATTATTTTTCTTTAGTTTCATAAAAAATGTTGAAAATGTTGGAAATTTAAAATATACAACTGTTGAATAAGCGGTTGTAGTTGTTAAGTTCTATGGGCTTCCAACTCAAAATCAATTGGTTATGAGTGAAGTGACCCATATCCCTTATATATCCCTTCCAACTTCCGATGTGGACATTATATCCTAATAGTAGTTGTAGAATTGAGAAGCGCAATAACAAGAATTCTCTTCTTAT
>OVAQ01002840.1:0-11428 GCA_900406345.1 Erysimum cheiri | reverse complement strand
TGGTCCCGTAGACTGAACTGAAGAACCACCAGGAGATAGCTAAGATTGTTGAGTTTGCCGCTCCGTTATCTTTGTTGTTACATCGTTAAATAGCTTCTCTGAACGGGCATCAACAAAAGCTCCATTCTTGCGTTTGTGGGTAGCTTCAAAAAGCTCGGTCAATGGAGGGAGTACACCTCCGTTAGCGGCAGCCTAATAAAAATATGAAAAAAATATTTATTGCAATATATAAATTAATTTTAATTAAATTGTTAAAATATATGAATGTACCATATTTAAACGCCTTCCTTGCAAAAGGCGTTTGACCGGAAGTATGTGGCATAGCCACGGGAAGAGCGTCTGGACCAACGGTTTTGCGGGAAGTGGAGGCTTTTCCCGAAACCACCACTGAGTGAGGATCACGCCAATAAGCAACTAATGCATTCCATACCGTGGTGGTTATGAAGATGGGCTTCGCAGCATCACCTTTTTTCTTCCACATCCTCTTCCAATCGGCGACGTTGTTGTTAAGACGGTCCTTAACCTTTGCATAAAAAGCCTCTTCAACTGAATCATGAATACCGAGATGCCAATGATATTTTTGCTGCATTATAAAAATTATGTTTGTTACATAATTAAAAACGTAAATTAATTTCAAATAAAATTTATTAAGATATGTATTAGATAATATACCGCAAACATTTTGAACCACGTCTGAATGTCCACTATTTGTTATAGTGTCATGAAATGCATCAGTTACCATTTCATGTATCCTATCATGATCCACACCATTATCCATATGGTAATCAAACTCATGATCATGCAAATTATCTGACTCATCAAAATTCACAGTTTGAGAATTACTACCACTAGCTGCATTTGCACCGTAACCCTCTCCATGATGACACCATATATAATAATGCGGCATAAACCCTCTATGTAATAAATGTGACCATACCTCTTCAACGCTAATAGATCTCCTATTCTTGCATTTTGGACAAGGACAACGTATACTACCGGATTCCATGGCAATTTGCATATTTTGGGCATGTTGCATGAATCCTTCAAGCCCATCTCTGAACTCCTGTGTAGTTGACACTGCTCTCGTGGTGTCTTTATGCTTATACATCCATTTTCTGTATTCATATATTGACATCTTTTAATTTTAAGAATCGAGTCTTTTCTTCTTCTTTCTTATCTTCTACCTCATTTTCTCTGCATTTTTAGTTGACAATCAAAAGAAATTCAAAAACTAAATAGATACATATCAAAATATATGGGAAGTATTTCGAATGAAACAGTTATAATCAAAATTGGAGTCTAACAACATAGTGTTTTTATCATAATCACAATCACAAGTCACAACTCATAATCAAATAAGATTCAATTAGGTAAGAGCAAAACACATCTGATATCCTACAAAAGCTTCTGGAAACTCGATCTGTTTCAATGTTACATAATGTTATTTATTTTCTTAGCATGATAAAAATAATTTTAACAATGTTATTTATATTCTTACCATGGTAATTAATAAATAATGAGTGATAAATAATTATAAAGTGTTATATTTACTTTTAACTTGTTATACATTTTTGTAATGTGTTAAACAAATAAATAATAACCATCAATTGTGTATACCCAATAATCAAAGATTACGCTAATTTTTAACTTGTTAAGTTTAATTGTCAAACATTATATTTATTTATAACATGTTAAAGGACAACGATTAGACCAGAATTGTATATAGCGTGCAAATTACAAAATTAGAGATCTACTCATCAAAGAAAATCAAAGTGAATAAAAGAATAGATCTAAGTTTTCGGTTGGATATCCATGTATATCATGAAAACTACACATAAAAAACAAAAAAAGGTATGCGCCCGACAAAGATTCGCGTTTAAAGACGACATGCAAGTCCAAAAATGGAACGAAAACAAATAAACATGAACGATAAAGAGAATCAGTTGGAGAGAATAAATCCGGGAAGGGAACAATTTAAATGGAAATATAATCGAAAAAACAGCAGAAAAGATGTTATTCGAACATAAATTAGAGTGAAGATTACCGGTTACAAGGACGAGAAGTAACAAAATGAAAGAGTCATAGCGCAGATGTAGGCCACTACGAAGAAGATGAACAACAACTGAGAGAGAAACAAAGTTTTATAGTTTCATTAATGGCAGGTTTACATATACACTCTGACTGGGGCAACGAAAGGACGCGTTCATTATCAACAAAAAAGTAGTATTGTTTATTTTGAATTTCAAAATTTTAGCGGACCATTTTATGACGTTATCAGCTAAAATGGGGGAGAGGCGCGTCGGGTTAAAATGAGAAGGATAAGGGGCGAAATATTAAAATTGTTAGAGCCCAAAAACTCTAATTCTGGAAAACTAAATACGGCCCAAAATCTTGTCTCCCACCCAATTGTCTCCAAATTAAATGACATCAAAAGCTATTTTTTTTTCTAAAGAAAATAAGTTTCAAAGTTGAAAAACTAGGCTTAGCTGCTAAGGCTTTGGTGAGAGACAAACAAAAATATTTCGACTTGTAGGCCAAGGGTTATTAATTTACCACAGTACAACTAAAACCATATATGTCCACGTCGAGAAATAACCAAAATATAGTTATCACCACAGTACGTACAATAGCTTGTTTTCATTATCTTGATTGACTCAGAAACGCGTTCAAGTTGGTCACGGACTTAGTTAGGACTTAGGTAACGTGTGCACAATCTCCTTCATCGTTGGTCTACATGGCTTCCAACGCTACACACATCTTGACCACGTGATTCACACTAGTCCACTAGTACTGGTTTACAGTTAACCAGTCAACCTCTGGTCAACGATTATACAAGGGACAAAACAATTTAAAAAATAACGTTGAGAAAACAAATAATGTTTGGCTCATGCTTAACAATTTTTTATTTTAATAACGCTTAAGAAAATATTTATTCTTTTTTATATTTAAGTGGCTCCTCGCATGATCCCAAGATCAAGCCTATACATATTGACAAGTTTCTAAACACTTCGCTTAATCTTAGAGACCAATATCCCAATCGATTCTACGGTTCCTACCTAACTATTTTCTCGAATTGGTTCTGTTTATATCTTGAAAGTTTTGTAAAGGCTTGCAGTCTTTGTTTGCATCGGTTTTAAGAAACGTGGTCTATATAATAGGTCTGGCATAAGCTTTGAAGGACAGGCAGAGCCTAACAAGTAATTACTCAAAACTAAAATATAACGAAGTGTGTCAGGTAAGAAATTATTTGTTAATGGCTATATTCATAAACAAACAAAAAAGTTCAACTTATAGTCTAAGCCTCTTAGGTAAATTACAAGGAACAGAATGGTAGAATAATGACTTCGTCAAACGAAAGGAAAATAAAAAAGAAATTCTCATACTTTACACAATATTTTACTCTTAAAAATATTTAAGTGGCTCCTCGGATGATCCCATTAGCAAACTTCTATCGACAAGTATTTAAACACTTCACCTAATCCTAGAGACTAATTTTGTAAACGACAAACTTAGTGACAATTTTTTGTTGTATTCTATCCTAAAAGTATATTGAAACGAACTAATTAAGAAACAAAATAATCGTAAAAATTCCACATCATAATAATATTAAACATAAATATGACAAGTTTCCCTAAAAATTAATCATTTCGTGGCATCTTCCTCGGAAACTCGGGAGGTATGATAAATACTTAAATAGAGAGTGAGGGTTAATGGAACATTCAAAGTTTGAAACCAAAGCAGAGAACACTTTCATGTGTAAAGAGAAAACACACAGACACAAATATTTTCGTGAAACCCAAGCAAATAGTTTCGTGAGAGACAAGCAACACAAGAAGATGCTTGAGACCGGAGCGATATGGGGATTAACGGGCACAACAGTGACAAGCTTTATGTTCTTTTGGGCGATGTACAGACAATATGTCCCTCACCATATCCGAGCCTATGTGGAGAAATATTTTTACAAGATGATAGGATGGATCTCTATTAACGTTCACATCAAATTCACTGAGTATACAGATGAAGGTCTCAAGAGAAGCCAAGCGTACAACTCGATACGAAATTACTTATCCTCGAAATCAACGACTCTGGCTAAGAGATTAAAGGCCAACGAATCGAAGAACAGCAAATCATTGGTGCTTAGTATGGATGATCACCAGGAAATTGAAGATGAGTTCCAAGGTGTAAAGGTAAAGTGGCATTCAAATGTGAAAGTGACTCAAACTCAGTCTAACTATGGTCGAAGCACCTCGGATGAGAGAAGGTACTTTACGCTTACTTTCCATAGACGACACAGGGGGATGGTCATTGAGACTTATCTTGATCATGTTTTGAGAGAAGGGAAAGCTATTGGGTTGAAGAATAGAGAGAGGAAGCTTTACACTAATAACTCGAGTCAAGATTGGTGGTCTTGGAGAACAGGAAAGTGGAGCAACGTTCCTTTTCATCACCCGGCTACGTTTGACACTTTGGCTATGGATCCTGTGAAGAAAGAAGGGATTAAGAAGGATTTGATAAAGTTCAGCAAAGGAGAAGATTACTATAGGAAGGTTGGGAAGCCATGGAAGCGCGGTTATCTCTTGTTTGGCCCGCCCGGGACAGGGAAATCGACTATGATAGCTGCAATAGCGAATTTCTTGGACTATGATGTGTATGATCTTGAGCTAACGACTGTGAAGGATAACTCAGAGCTGAAGAAGTTATTTCTTGATACAACAGGTAAATCGATTATCGTGATTGAAGATATTGATTGCTCGCTTGATCTTACGGGGCAGAGAAAGAAGAAAAAAGAGGAAGATGATGAAGAGGATGGAGAGAAGAAGAAGGAAGATGAGAAGAAGTCGAAGCCAGAGGAGAAGCAGAGTAAAGTTACTCTCTCAGGGTTATTAAACTCCATTGATGGGTTATGGTCAGCTTGTAGTGGAGAGAAGATCATAGTGTTCACAACAAACTTTGTGGATAAGCTTGATCCGGCATTGATACGTAGAGGAAGAATGGACAACCATATTGAGATGTCTTATTGTAGGTTTGAAGCATTTAAGGTTTTGGCTAAGAACTACTTAGAGATTGAAACACATGATTTGTATGAAGAAATCAAGAGAAAGCTCGAAGAAACCGATATGTCTCCAGCGGATGTTGCTGAGACTTTGATGCCAAAATCTGATGAAGAAGATGCAGATATTTGCATCAAGCGTTTGGTCAAGACTTTGGAGGAAGAGAAGGAAAAAGTGAAGAAGTTGGCTGAGGAAGAAGAGATGAAGAAAGCAGAGAAGGAAGCCAAAAAGAAGAAGAAAGCAGAGGAAGCAGAGGATAAGAAGAAGAAGACAGAGGAAGAAGATAAGAAGAAAAAGACAGAGGAACAGGAGAAGAAAGTGAAGGGTCCGGAGAAAAACAGTGACGTTTCAAAGGAAAATGGTACCAAATAAAAAGATATCAGCAAAACAAGTCACACAACTAAATACTATGGTAATTATATATATATATACTTTGGCATGTTGTGAAATAAATTTTAAATGCAAAAGTAAGTTATAAACTATAATATATATTTGTTTTCGGGGATAATGTCATGAATGTACTAAATCCTTAACCCAAAAACATTGTTCTATATTATTAAACAGTGGGACTATATCCGTAAAATACAGAAATTGTTTTCTATATTGCATGGTGTTGATTAAAGAAACACAACCTTTTCCAAATCGTACTCCTTCTCCAGCAAGAGACTTACAGAGTTTTATTATACTTTCTACGTCTTTTATACTACTATGAAGTTGTCTCTTCCTTCTTCTTTTTTTCTCTTACTAATGTATTACGTTTTACCATAGGTCATAAAGGATTGCTGGAATGAATCAAAACCCTAGTCATAGCAACGCACGGAAGTATTACAAAGTAGACTTGTGCCATAGTTCAACAGTTGAATGGACACCATGAGTTCCATGCGAACATGGATCAGTGGGTCATGAGATCCATGAGATACAACAGGTACCTATAGCAATAGGAAAAAAAATCCTTACGCGAAAAAAATGAACCGTAATTAGATGATTCAGTTTAGTTTCAAAAATTAGTTTGATTATAACTTATAACTATTAAAATGATTTCGGTTTCGGTTCGGTTCGATTTAAACAATAAAACCATTCGGTCTTCTAATTTTTTTAGTATAATATCCCTTGTTTAGTTAGCACATTTAACCATTTTTATAATATTTTTTCCTTTTTTTCTATCATAATATTTGTTTTTTTTGGTAATATAAGTTACATGGATACTTTATCAATTTAATAACATTTTTTCATAAACTTTATATCAATACGTGGTAAATGAACTACTAATAGGAAAAGATGGTAAACAGAAGGTGATAGATAGAAATGAAAAAAAAAATAATTAATAAATATAAATTGGCCAGAAGAAAATATGTGTATCTGATATATGTAACAACATAGGCAAAATTGTATTTATTGTAGAAATACATAGCATTTTTCTTTGTCACTTACTTAATTATATTTATTTTTTTTGGTTATCCCTGCAAATTTCTCTTATGAAAACTAAAAAAAAAAACATTTATTATTTCCATTTAATAAAATCTACATCAAAGATTTTATACTTTTGACAATTTTCAGTAATAAATAATTTTTCTCTATTTTCCTATATACTATTATCAATATATGCTTCAATATTATCTTGAAACTGGTTCACCTTATCTAATAAGATTTTCATTACCATTTTTATGTTATAACTAAAATTGGCTTTCCAACCTTTTTTCCAGCCTAACCACTAAAGACTATAAAAGTCCTAAAAGACTAAAGACCAATAGTGAAACCACATCTCAAAGTCTCAAAGTTAAACAAATATAAAGATGCTTGTGAAGTGATCTTGGTCTAGTGGCAAAGTCCACAGAAGACAGACACCATCACACCAGAGATCGAATCCCCGACTCTACAATTTAATTGTAGAAATTAGGCTAATGGGCCGGCCAGTTGTGGCCCAAATGTTAACAAAAAAATAAAAAATAAAGATGCTTGAGGCCGGAGCAATATGGGGCTTCACCAGTACGACGATGGCGAGTCTCATGTTCTTCTGGTCAATGTACAGACAGTTTGTGCCATACCAACTCCGAGCCCACGTGGAGAATTATCTTTACAAGTTGTTCTCCAAGTTTTTCAATGTGCCTTCGAATTCTTTTCACATCAAATTCACTGAATACACAGGAGAAGGTCTCAGAAAAAGCCGAGCCTACGATGAGATACGCAACTATTTATCCTCGAAATCAATAGCTAGGGCAAGAAGATTAAAGGCCAAGGAATCCATAAACAGCAAATCTTTGGTTCTTAGTTTGGACGACCTAGAGGCAGTTACAGATGTGTTCCAAGATGTAAAGGTGATATGGTCTTTGAGCGCGGGAAGTAAAGAGGATCAATCTGTTTCGAAGGAGGGAAGGTGCTTGACTCTGACTTTTGACAATCAGCATAGAGATATGGTTACAAAGACTTACCTTGATCATGTTTTGAGGGAAGGGAAAGAGATTGGGTTAAAGAATAGAGAGAGGAAGCTTTACACTAATAATTCGAGTCGAGATTTTTCCTCTTGGAGGGAAGGAAGATGGAGCAACGTTCCTTTTAATCATCCTGCAACGTTCAAGACATTGGCTATGGATCTTGAGAAGAAAGAAGAGATCAAGAAGGATTTGATTAAGTTTACTAAAGGGAAAGATTATTACAGGAAGGTTGCGAAGCCATGGAAGCGCGGTTATCTCTTGTTTGGACCACCCGGGACTGGAAAACCGACGATGATATCAGCAATAGCAAATTTCTTGGAGTATGATGTGTATGATCTTGAGCTGACGACGGTGAAGGATAAATCGGAGTTGAAGAAGCTAATGTTGGCCACAAAAGGGAAGTCTATTATTGTGATTGAAGATATTGATTTTTCGCTTGATCTTACAGGACAGAGAAGGGAGAGAAAAGATGGAGATGAGGAAGAAGAAGAGGAAGAGAAGAAAAAGGAAGCTGAGAGAAGTTGTTGAATAGAGAAAGAGGTTTAAGAGAGAGCAAGGTTACTTTGTCAGGGTTATTAAACGCTATTGATGGGTTATGGTCAGCTTGTAGTGATGAGAAGATCATAGTGTTCACAACGAACTTTGTGGATAATCTTGATCCAGCATTGATACGTAGAGGAAGAATGGACCACTACATTGAGATGTCTTATTGTAGGTTTGAAGCCTTTAAGGTTTTGGCTAAGAGCTACTTAGAGATCGAGTCACATGATTTGTATGGACAAATTGGGAGATTGCTAGAGGAAGTTGACATGTCTCCGGCTGATGTTGCTGACAATTTGATGCCGAAATCTGATGAAGAAAATGCGGATATTTGCTTTAGGCGTTTGGTTAAATCTTTGGAGGAAGAGAAGAAGAAGAAAGCGGAGAGGGAAGCGAGGAGGAAGAAGAAGAAAGAAGAAGGAGAAACAAAACAAAGTGAATGGCGCGGAGGAAAACGGTAAGAAGATTTGAGTAAAATTATAAGTAAAAAAAATGTTATAGAGCCTCATGAATATTACTATTGTGGTTGTACTTCAATAGATTGTGCTTTGGCATATGGTGTTGCAAAATAAACTTTAATGCAATTTATTTATGTATATATAAATGAACTCGTTTTATGTAGATTCATCTCTTTGTTGCTGGAGTGACATATATATGTGACCATCTCTTATTACTGATCCGGGAGATTCTATTTTTGGATGTTTTCTTGGAGTGTCTGAATACCAGTTATTGACTTTTGAATTATCATTCCTGGTTTAAATTTATTTTCCAGTACAGATGATAAAATAAATTCTCAGTGATAAGACCGACCATGCATGTATTTACCATGCATGATTTGAAATTGAGCTATAACATAACTTACACTTATATTCACAAACTGTTACCAATCATAATTTATCATAATTTTGAGGGACATTTTTGAAAATGCTCATTTTGGTGTGATTCTTTTCAAAAATATTTATTTTTAACTGTCTATTTTCAAAAATTTCTCTTAATGCCCTTCATTAGATTATAAAAGTTTATAATATTTTTATAAAGTTTATAATGTAATTTTGGATGGTAAGTATTACTTGGAAACCAATCCATATATTTATAAAGTTTTATAAAAACTTTATAACGAATAATTAATAATTTAACAGTCAAGAAATTTAGAATACTGTATATATCTAATTAACATGTCCAATACACATACTAAAATACTACAATTAATTTATGTTATATATAAAACAATCTTTATGCCACATATATAAAGTCAGACTATATATCGTAGATATATACTGTATAAGTTTATGCTTTCTTGTGTACAACGACACCAATAACAACAACATTCATTATTTCCTTTTAATAAGATCTACATCAAAGATTTTGTACTTAAAAACTAGCTTGTTTTGTTATTTTTCCCATATTTTTTGTTCTATATTTTTGATACTACTTTTACAGATTCAGTCCACGTATTATTCTTTCCCTTAACGCATTTATTTAATTTATCATTAAAACTAAAATGTTATTGTTACATTTAAATATTCTCAATTTCCCCATACTATTATCAATATATGCTTCAATGTTATCGTGAAACTGATTCACTATCTAATAATATTTTCTTTACCATTTTTTTTTGGCAAACATTTTCTTTACCATTTTTATGTTTAACCACTAAAGACTAAAAAAAACCCTAAAAGACTAAGATCCTGATATATAATAAATAGTGAACCAACATCTCAAAGTCTCAAAGAGAATTAAACAAACACAAAGATGCTTGAGGTCGGAGCAATATGGGGTTTCACCAGTACGACGATGGCGACTATTATGTTCTTATGGTCAATGTACAAACAGTTTATGCCACACCAACTCCGAAACTACTTGGAGGTTTATCTTTACAAGTTGTTCAGTGTGCCTTCGAATTCTGTTCACATCAGATTCACTGAATACACAGGAGAAGGTCTCACTAAAAGCCGAGCCTACGATGAGATACGCAACTATTTATCCTCTCTATCAACGAGTAGGGCAAAGAGATTAATGGCCAACGAATCCCAAAACAGCAAATCGTTGGTTCTTAGTTTGGACGACGAAGAAGCAGTTGCAGATGTGTTCCAAGGTGTAGCGGTGATATGGTCTTTGAGCGTGGGACGTAAAGAGGATAAATCTGTTTCGAAGGAGGGAAGGTGCTTGACACTGAGTTTTGATAATCAGCATAGAGAGATGATTACAAAGACTTATCTTGATCATGTTTTGAGGGAAGGGAAAGAGATTGGGTTGAAGAATAGAGAGAGGAAGCTTTACACTAATAATTCGAGACATGATTATTCTTCTTGGAGTGATGGACGATGGAGCAACGTTCCTTTTAATCATCCTGCAACATTCGAGACTTTGGCCATGGATCTTGAGAAGAAAGAAGGGATCAAGAAGGATTTGATTAAGTTTACTAAAGGGAAAGATTATTATAGGAGGGTTGCGAAGCCATGGAAGCGCGGTTATCTCTTGTTTGGACCACCCGGGACTGGGAAATCGACGATGATATCGGCAATGGCGAATTTCTTAGAGTATGATGTGTATGATCTTGAGCTGACGACGGTGAAGGATAACTCGGAGTTGAAGAAGCTAATGTTGGACACAAAAGGGAAGTCTATTGTTGTGGTTGAAGATATTGATTGTTCGCTTGATCTTACGGGACAGAGAAGGGATGAAAAGGAGAGAGATGAGGAAGAAAAACATGAAGAGAAGAAGAAGGAAGCTGAGAAAAGAGGTCAAAACGAGAGCAAGGTTACTTTGTCTGGGTTATTAAACGCCATTGATGGGTTATGGTCAGCTTGTAGTGATGAGAAGATCATAGTGTTCACAACTAACTTTGTGGATAATCTTGATCCGGCCTTGATACGTAGAGGAAGAATGGACAACTACATTGAGATGTCTTATTGTAGGTTTGAAGCCTTTAAGATTTTGGCTAAGAACTACTTAGAGATCGAGTCACATGATTTGTATGGACAAATTGGGAGATTGCTAGAGGAAGTTGACATGTCTCCGGCTGATGTTGCTGAGATTTTGATGCCGAAATCTGATGAAGAAAATGCGGATATTTGCCTTAAGCGTTTGGTTAAGTCTTTGGAGGAAGAGAAGAAGAAGAAAGCGGAGAGGGAAGCGAGGAAGAAGAAGAAGAAAGAAGGGGAAGAAAAGAAGGAGAAACAAAACAAAGTGGAGGGTCCGAAGGAAAACGGTAAGAAGATTTGAGTAAAATGATAAGTTAAATGTTATAGAGCTTCATGAATATTATTATTTTGGTTGTACTTCAATAGATTGTGCTTTGGCATGGTGTTGCAAAATAAACTTTAGATGCAAAAGTAAGAAATTTATAAAATTATTCTATTATATGAAGAAATTATGTTGAAGATTCATGTTTTAGTGACATTG
>OVAQ01002838.1:0-11433 GCA_900406345.1 Erysimum cheiri | reverse complement strand
CTTCGATTCGTTATTTCAAAGGATCTCTGGAGTTCTGGTTTTCTTTGTTGGTTCGATATGTCTCCATTTTTCAGTTTCAATTGATCTTCGTTTTGTATCTGTTTTGGGTTCCCTTNCTTCGTTTTGTATCTGTTTTGGGTTCCCTTTTCTGTCATTGTATCTTTGGTCTTTAAGTGTTGTCGTTTGCTTCCTTTCATAGGGTTTAGAATCCGTAGAAATTTCGTTTTCTTCCGGCTGTGTCTCCGGGGACTTGTACGTCGTCCGCCAGCTTAAGTTTCCCTCTTTTGGACGTAGTGTTTTATCTGTGGTTCCAAAACAAGTTAATGAATAAAATTTCAGATGACCAAAAAAAAAAAAAAAAGTTGTACACACAGATGTATGTATTTTAGTGTTAATATAAGGGGCCGTTATTGGTTCATTGATTTATAAATGCATATAGGATTTGAGAATACGTAGTGATTTTAAAATTAAAGACATATGGATTTTGAAATAACAAGTTTTATCCACGGATTTGAATCCTCCTATTTTTCACTTTCAAATCCATACAAATCCATTTATTTTAAACTGTGGATTTTAAAATCTAAAAACAAATCACTAAACGAATAACATAGCATTTTAACTAATATTTATAAATCATAGAACCAATAACACATGATTTTCATAAAGATTTCAAAATCAGTGAGTGAATAACACATGATTTTTGTATGAATTTCCAAATCCATTAAAATCCATGAACGAATAAACCCCCCTAATAGTATATATAGGCAAAGAGTATGTGGTGTACAAAGGATATTCACAAACTGCAAAATATTTTTAAACTCGGGTGATGGGAAAGGCGACAGAGCTTTGATGAGATAGCTGTCTGTCTCTGTAACGATCTTTGCCCATTTACTACAAAATGTATTATATTAGTCCGGCACTAGTATTTGCCCAAAAGAAAAAAAAAAGTCCGGCAGTAGTATTTTCGTAAAAAATGATTTTTAGCAAATATTTTCGTAAATATATAGTTGAGATCCCTTAATAATGTTTTATATATTAATATCATAATAATTTTCCGTATAAGTGCAATTTAAATTCAATATTTTTGAAAATATTTTCTTCACATTTTGCTTTATTTAGTTTTTTATTTTATTTTTTAACAACTCTTTATTTCGTCCTTTGATAAAAAAATTATTAATACAAATATGTATATTTTAGAGTAGGTTTTGCTTATCAAGTGTTTCAGAATCAAACAGTACAATTTTACAAAAAAATCTAACAATTAGTTTAAGAATTGATGTAGATTTTTTGTTAAATATATAATTCACAAAAAGAAAAAGCATAAAAGCTAGGTGGAAAATAAAAGAGAAAAGGTACTTAATTGGAGTTGGGACTTTATGTTAATGTTCATATTTTAGTAAAGCTTAGCCATTTGTATAGTGACATACTGACATGATGATTTCGTATGTATCCATCTAAAATCTTAAAATGGAAAAGCCTAAAGAAAAAGAGGTTTGGTGTTTCTTTTTAAATATAATCTTTTACGCGGAGTTTGGTTGATGAGCTGGTTATCCTATGAAAGCAACTAATTCCACTAGATTCTTGATGTTTTTTGTCTTCTAGAAACATTGATCACAACATGAATGATCAATTACATAATTTTAGAAAAACGAAAATTCTGAAATTTACCACCCCTCATATAAAATATTTACATAAGTGTATAGTTAAACAGGACAAAAGTTACGTCACCAAATACCTTTATTCATTGTTTATTTATGAAAAAAAAAACTACTTTATACATTTTCACAAATGTGTAATATAGATCTTTTTTGTTAATATCTGGTTTAAGCTTAGATGATGACACAAAAACAATAGCATAGACTATTATGCTACATGTGTTAACGTCTCAAATTTCGATTATCAAATCGTGATTTTAGCACAACGTCGGTGACTGAAACATCAAACATCAGATGATGACACAAGAACAGAGTTTAAAGTACATGTAGCATAATAGTTTGTGCTATTGTTATAGGAGAATCTACATGTCGCACAAACTATATAAACTTACGTTTAAATGCAGCATTGTTTAATATTGTGCTATTGTTATTGGAGAAATGGCTTTTGGCCTTTGTTCTTGCTTTCCTTCAGATGTTTCCGTCTCCGATATAAGCGTTTAGTCATAGAAAGAGGCTCGTTCGTAATCCATTCTCCGGTTATCCTGAATTGAATCTTATCTGCATCCGGTCAAACTATAAGGCCCATTTCGTTGCATGAGAAGGCCCATCCCGAATTTAAAGGCGTTACATTTATTTGGACCCTGTCGAGTGGATTCTTCTTTTTCTCTAATCCATAGTGTGCTAACCTTATTAGATTGTATAGATAAATGATGAATGGACATTGACTGTCTGGAAATTTGAAGCCTACATATACATATATTGCATCCACATGGAATATATTATCTATTGAAAATATAATTTCAAGGTAATTAGCTTCTATGGAAACAAAGCTTCAACATTCCTTGTGAATTCTTCTAACGACTTCGTGCACCGCGTTTGCGATCTCATTAACTGAAGGCGTCAATTGACATTCTGTCTCTACCTAATCCAGAAAACCAACTATTTAGTTAAGGATATATAGTCGATCTTTCAAAACAATAAGCCTAATTAAATATAAGTTTATGTTAACTAACAAATTATTTTATCATTGTTATCTATTTTTCCCACAAAAATGAAAAGAGAAAGAAAATACCTTGACACTAAAAGTGAAGAGAGACATGTCTTTGGAAGTTGTGAGGTTGAGATGAAGAGTACTCAAACCTAAAGAGTAGAACTCATTGATCATCTTTAAAAGCAATCTTGGTTGTGTCTTTGTTAACACTTTAATGTTGGCATGTCTTCCCACCATTGTAACCTCCACGTCAGCAATCACCGCTAGTTGCTCGTGGTGGCTCGAGGAGGATGAGGAGGAGGAGTATTGGGGGAACATGAAGAAGTCGGAGAATATATTTGGTGATTGATTGGTTTTGGTGGCTTTTAATCGAGCTTCGAGTGATTGATGAAGTTGTTCTAGCTTCTTCAGATAGTTAACGGTTCCTTCTATGATTGATGCTTGGTCATTCTATTAACAATAACGGAAAACACCAAATTATTATAAATCAGCAATTTTATTTATTATTGATTCAAAAATATATGTAACTAGTTAATTAGCTTGTATATCAGATGAATAATCGGGCACATAATAGTCTGAAAACATAATTTTAGAACGTCAATACAAAGGAATAATGTTTTAAAATTATAAAACTATAAGCTAAACAAATAACGAAACTCACGGGTTGAGAATAAGAGAGAGGCATCATAGATTTGAGGATAGAGAGAAGATAATTCATCTGTCTTCTTCGGTTACGCTCGACAGCAATGTGATTCATCCTTTGCTTCTCTTTATCTTCTATCTTTTTGTCGCTTCTCGTTCTCCTTCTCCTCTTCCGCGACGGTACGTCACCGGAACCATCTCGTGATCGCAGAGAAGATAATTTTTCAGGCGAGTGAGAATATTGTTGCTCTGTTATGGAGCAAGAGAGTGTCCCTGAATAAGAAGAGGAAGAAAGAGAATTTTGCTGCGACGTCGTCACGTCGTCAGAGTTCGAAACGACGATGTTTTGGAAGTAATCCAAGATTTCATCGCTTTCCACAAGTGAAAATCCATAGGGAGACTCTTGTTGGAACATCCTATAGCCTCTCTCTCTCTCTTTACCAAATTCAACGAACACAAGGAATTATTGAGAGGTTAAAGCATACGATTAAGTTAATGGCTATGTATACACAAAGTAATGTTTATGCGTATAGTTTATAAATGGGTCTTGTTGGTTTTATGGAGGAATTTAATAATAAAGTTTTCACGAAGTTTATGTAAGAAACGAAGCCCTAGCTAGAGACCAACGTACAAGAATTGAATAATGTGAGTCGAGATTTGTGTTTTAAGTAATACAAGTACAGCTGGCGTTTCCTAATTGGAAAATTTAAGACATCACTTAACAGACTCAGTTCTTCAAAACGACCCTACCATCGTGTCATTCATTACTGTATTAATTAACGACCTCAATTAAATGCTGATTTTGTGGGGGGGGGGGGGTTTCACAGTTCACACGTATCAACTAAAGAAAACGGCACTTTTTTTTTTTTGTCAACAAAGAAAACGGCACTTGTTAATGCAATTTAATTTTTAATATTAAGATAAACTATTTTTTTTTTTTTTACCAGATTTTACGCTTTTATATATCGTCATGAAATCTCTTATTTTCCATCTCAAATCTGCCACGTTTGACTAATACGGGTAATAAAAAAATCACATACGTAAAGACATAAGTAAATCCTAGTATAAAATAAATCCATTTCAAATCTGCAAGTAATTTATAAATACATCACGAAGTCGACATATAAAATTATAAACAGTTTGATATACAAAACCTATTTTTTAATTAAAAAAAAAAAACCATTTCGAAATAAATACAAGATTTGACAAAGATAAAATTATAGGCAATTACATTAATTAATTGTACAATCACGTTCCAATGTGGATCTGTCTCAAAGTGTTTTGTTGTGGGCCTGCATCTGTTGTGGGCCTGCATCAGCATTCAGCAGATTGTTGAGTTTACTTTCTACCCTTTCTTTCTTTTGTTTTCTTACAACTATCAATCATATATTTTTTTCTCATATCTAAATTCTCTTACCATCTGGATGTAGATGTTTCAGATGTGTAACTATTTATTTTAACAAAATAAGTTATTAAATTATATTTTCTCAGAGAATATACTAAACATAATTTTTACTAATTATACTTTATTTTATTTTTAAGGCACGGACGCCACAAAAGAAAATTAAATAAAGTCTTCATTAACAGTTAGTAATAATGTTTCAGTTTGAAATCAGTATCTTCTGTGGAATATTCTTCACTATTTTTTAACTAAATTTTATAATTAAAGTAACTAATTAGTGCCTCTCCAAATTTCAGTGTCAGGAGAGGAAAAATTCAAATACCATGGGCTTTTTGCTAAAAACCGCAGCACAATTGAGAAACTTTAGTAAATAATGAATACAATCTATAGGGAGTTTCTTTAATAGTTTTTTTTTTTTTTTTTTTTTTNNNNTAAAAAAAAAAAATTGAAATAAAAAAAAAAAATATTGGAGTGTTAAAAAAAAAAAAAAAAAAATGAAACTATTGGAATACTTCAGCAACAAATCTACATATAACATAATCCAATAATTAGTACATTCGGAGATATAGTACACGAAAAAGAAGAATGTTATCTTTCTTGATCGTTTGATAAATATTTTACTACTCAAATAATATTTAATGAGACATAAAAATTCATATTTATTTGTGATTGCCATTCACATTGTCGTTTTATATGATCACATTGTCGTTTTATATGATCGGTACTTTTCAACAAACAAAGAAACGAAGATTGCTATTTGTGTTTGTGAGTTGAAAATTCGTAAATTTCATTCACTATTGGATCGTCGTTATCAATCTGACATTATATTATACATTGTTGTGTGCCTATAATAAGGAAAGCTGGTTACTACATTTGTCGTCACTTCTGCATTCTTGATTATTGTATATTACTATATTTTGTTGATTTATAAAGATAACAAGAATTACTGCCAAAGGTATGAGTTTTAATCTGAGATATTCCTCAGATTCAAAATTTAGTCTCAAATATTTTTTAATTGTAAAAAGACAAAATTACCTTTAACGAGGGTTGTTTTCGGGTGATAATGGTTAAATACAACTAAATCGGTAAGTGTTCGACGAAAAACACAATAGCTCAGTGGTTGCGAGCTCCATGCGCAAGCGCACGCGCCCAGGGTTTGAATCCTTTTATGCGGGGTGTAACTGGTACAACTAAGAAGAGGTACAACGAGGTGGTACAACTAAGAGGAGGTACAACCAGGAGTATTCTGGTACAACTATGTGGTACAACTATGAGGTGGTACAACTAGGGAGGTACAACGAGGTGGTACAACTAAGAGGAGGTACAACGAGGTGGTACAACTAAGAGGAGGTACAACCAGGAGTATTCTGGTACAACTATGTGGTACAACTATGAGGTGGTACAACTAGGGAGGTACAACGAGGTGGTACAACTAAGAGGAGATACAACCAGATGGTACAACTAAGAGGAGGTACAACCAGGAGAATATGGGATATCTGGTACAACTGGTAGATAGGGGTACCAGTTGTACCACGTATACCTAGTAGAAGGGTAGTTTCGTCATTTCATTAAAAGGAGGAGAGTATGTAGATTAATTCTTTGGCTCTGAGGAGCAATTGAGATTAATCCCCAAATGTATCCACAATATTAATTGTGATGCGTTTACCGAGTTTATTTTGTGATGAATAAAATAACTATATCCTTAGAAATTTAAGTTTCAATTATTCGATGGGTCTCTTTTAATAGATAATATCAGGGATCACTAAGTATACTTTAAAACCAAAAAAAAATTCAAATGAATTAGGAACTTATTTACATAATAATACAATGCAAAAACAAACTGACATGAATTTAGTATTTTAAATTTTAAATTTTTTAAAATATTTTAGAAAGAAGAAAAACTAAATATTAATATTTTTTTCAAATGAATTAAAAAATTGAATGCTAAATCTACATAACGCGAAAACAAATTGAATTTATGAAATCACTAACGATCAAATGACTATGTCAAATAACAGGATCCAAAATCCGGTTAGTTTTCACATCATTTTGTAAATTTAGTATTTTTAACTTAAAAACTTTAAAATATTTTAGAAAGAAAAAAGCTAAAATTTTAAAACTTTTTTCAAATGAATTAGAAAATTGAATGCTAAATCTACATAACAATGCGAAAACAAATTGGATTTATGAAATCACTAACGATCAAATGATTATGTCAAATGATAGGATCCAAAATCTGGTTAGTTTTCACATCGTTTTGTAAATTTAGTATTTTTGAATTTTAAAAAACTTAAAAATCTTTTAGAAAGAAAAAAAACTAATTTAAAAAAAAAAAATCAAATGAATTAGAAAATCGAATGCTAAATCTACATAACAATGCGACAACAAATTGGATTTATGAAATCACTAACGATCAAATGACTATGTCAAATGATAGGATCCACAATCCGGTTAGTTTTCACATTATTTTGTAAATTTATTATCCAAATTTCTATTATTACAAATTCTAAAAATTTAAATATAAGAAAATCAATTATAAAACAAAATCTTGGACGAAAAGTGGTAAAAGTATTTAAGCTCAGTGAGAAAGGAAAACCCCAAATTTTAAAACCGTTTTTTAAAAAAACTTATCATATAAAAGTTTTAAAATCTATTAACTTTGGAAATTTGGAAAAAAAAAAAAAAAAAAAAGGGATGAAAATTGACCTGCACTTTCTTCATGGGCGATGGGCTGGAAATCCTTTTTGTTATATTTGGGCTTTGTAGAACGAATGGGCTTTTGCAATCCAACACCAGCCTCGTTACTTTCTTCAAGCTTACGAGTTCCGATCCATCCACCTCCTCAATCGTCCCTCTCTATAGCCATCTCCGTAGTTGATTGCGTTTCTCACCGGTGTTCGCTCAAAATCTCCGGTGCATCAACGGTTCCTCGCCGGAGAGAATCCAAAATTATGACTTCGAAAGCGTAGACGTCTGATTTCTGAGTCACGATACCCGACGCCTGAAATTGCGGTGAATTATGGTCCCGTAGTAAGCGTACATGCAAACAACGAAACTCAATTAAGAAATTTCTCTCGTTCATGAGATGTGATGCTTGTGTGATCTCAGTAGACTTGATCATCGTCTTCGTTGCTAACGTCTAAAGTGAACAGAGCCGTATAAGCCGTTTCCTCAGAAAACGAATCACCGATGATCGATCGCTTTGATTCTAAACGAAGGAGAAGAATCAGAGCATCATCTTCCACCATGCATCATGCTTTTCTCTGGCCTGGTTCGTCACTATTTATAATCACGTTTGCGTCTCAAGTTTCCTTTTCTTTTTTTTTAATTATTCTGTGTGATTTCCTTTTCTTTTTATGTTTCTGTGTTGTTTCCCTTTTCTTTTCACATTAATTAAGGAAATATATGCAAAAATTGGAAATCGAATAGAATCTTACATCTTCACTCTCAAGTATGATTGTTTCCGTGGGAACCAAGACATCTATATAACATATTGAGTTCACAATATTTCACCCTCAGTTTCATAGTTCTTCTTCTTCGTGTGGTCTTGAGAGAAGAAAAAATAAACCTAGTTTCTTGCAGAGTCCAGGAAAAAACCATGATGCGAGCTTCTTCTTCTTCTTCTTCTTGTTCATCCTGTACCTGTAATTCAACAAGTTTGATAAACAGACTTAAGACCATCTTCAAGAAAGCTTACGAGCTCTCGATCCTCTGTGGAATTGAGGTTTGCGTCATCTACTACGGACCAAAAGGAGAATTGAAGACTTGGCCTAAGGAGAGAGAGAAAGTGAAAGACATGGCGTTGAGGTATAAAGACGCCAGAAAACGCAAGAACAGCCTCAATCTTCATGAGTTCCTCGAGGAGGACAAGGATGAGGGGAAGACGAATTTGAAGTATCCTGATTGGTATCCAATCTTTGATCATTACTCTCCCCAACAACTCTCTCAGTTGATCAAGTCCTTAGAACGGACTCTCTCTACTCTGCAAGAAAGGATTCGTTTTGTTGAGGCGCAAAAACAGATGAACATGAACTTGATTCATCAGAGTTTAACACCATCGTATCTGAACCAGACCCAACCTTTGAATCCTAGCAAGTTCTCGCTGTATATGTACAACCATAAAGATGCTACTCTCTCACAACTCCCATTCTCTGCATCACATTCCAATCAACTCACCAATTACCAAAGTCACTTGATGCAGCAGGAGCGTTATGGTATTGGGCAGAACATGCGTATGGGTAACATCACCAACGGCAACGTTTTAGAACGTCCTTGCGTCTCAAACACGCAAGAATACTCACCGTTACTTTCAGTACAAGAATCTGCAGTGAATAGCTACTGGTTGAAGAATCCCTTGATGCAGCAGCAGGAGCACAACATGTGTATGATGAATGAAATCACCAACAGCAACGTTCTAGAACGTCCTTGCATCTCAAACACAGTTCCACATGAGTTCTCTTCTGGTTTTCAGAAGAACCCTTATGGTGATGCGGTTGGTAACACCAGCTTCTTCTCTCAAGAGATGTTGTCAAGCTATGATGAGAGAAGTCTGGTTCAGAGATCTTCTCTGCCATCTCTCCACACCATTCCTAACAGTTATTGTTTTTCTGACAACTCAAGATAACTAAACTGTCAATTAGAATAAAATGTTGAAGCAATTAACTCCTCAAGAGTCGGTGAATAATGAAGTAGCAAGCGGATCAAAGAAAGAATAAAGCTTCTTTTTGCTTCTGGATTCCTCCTGCTATTGTTTTTTTATTTTTGAGTATGATTATAACTCTAAAACAGATTCATCTGTGAAGATTTTATTTTTGACTTTTTGAGTCTTGAAGTTAATATTTTTTTTTCCATATATGTGCACATGACATCCATATAAAATCCTTAACAAAAGCTCATCATATACTAACACTGAAAGAGACAAGATAGTATCAATTGCTATGAGCTAAAAGATTCAACCTGCAAAGCGAAATCTTTGTACTCTTGCATATTCTAACAAACTTGCAACATAGTATGCGTCTTGTCTGAATCAACTTTATACAAGGAGGTGGAGAGTAGACCACGATCTCTTTCGTCATGAGAATGGAGATGAAGATTGAGCTGGCTGGACATCTGCAACTAACCATCCCGTGTATTTTGATCAAGAGAGTCAACATCACAACTCCAACACTCCCTATTGTATCTCCCTAAACATGAAGCAAGATTCCTTGTATGTTACGGTCAATGTGGCAATGTTTCTTGTTTTCGCCTTTTCCAGATTTGTGATCAGAATAAGATGATGGTTGTGGCTGCATTCATGATGATGGAACCCGAAAACAATTCAAGAGAAGCACTCCTAGCAAAAATACTGTTTTTAGAAATATCTTGAGAATCCAAGATCATCTCAGTTGACTCAAAAGACACAATCTAAGCTCCAACAAGAACAACCAACACTTGCCTTAAAATGCACATAGCCCAATTTCCAAAGCAGCATAATCAAACAACATTTGACAATCATCTGCATACAAAAAATCTTCTGGATCGCTAACTTATCTTCTCTGTAAATTCCCACTCAAAAAGCCAACCTAAACTTCCAATAAAGTCACCATCTTCATCATAACAATACTATCAATTTGTTTGATCTCGTGCCAATTCATTGAAACCCAGATTGAAATAGAACCAACATAGGCGACATTCGTATGCAATTCTCTTTAGGGTATAGCCAAAAAGTCACCACCTTTCGACTAATCGATGCGATCCAACAACAATAATCAATAAACAAGACGCAAAACCCTTTATCCTTGTCGCCGGAAGTCCGATTCTGCCGGGAAAAAACGCAGAGAAGAGAGAGAGAAGAGGAACACAGTATGAACTTAACCGGAAAATTGGTTGTTTTATTTAATTTGGTTAGATTTGGTTCGCCACACGGTCAATTGGTCAACTGTCAACACACCTATAATTTATTAAATTTAAAAGCCCGTTTATTTGAAATTAGGCTTTAATATACCCGATAAGGCAATTGTCTTAGTTCTGAAGAAGAAGAGTATATATAATTGTACATTTGAAAACGTTGATAAACATTGGAGTCTCGAGTTTGAACATTAACAAGCAAACACATCTTCTTCCCTTTTATCTCGAAATGTGATATTAAGTAGACCAACAAAATTGTTATTTACAAATAACAAACAATAACTATCCATTCTGTGACCAAAAAACAAAAAAAAAACTATCCATTCTAAAGCTCTCATTTATGATCCTGCTCTCCTCGCGACAAAAACGGCGCCAATCTAAATGCAGAAATATAACGTTTGAGCGTTTTGCATTTTAATGTTATCAATCTTATATATTTTACTTATGTTTTTCTAAGATTGTGGTTAATAATAACAAACATGGTGGTCTGGTTGCTGAAATTCCAGTTGTTGTTGAGGGTAATAAAGGTTCGCAAACAACTCATGTTGAGACTGCCAAAACCTCAAGTATTACTACTCCCATTGTTGCACAAGAAACTTTTGTTGATTGTACATCTCCAGATGTTGCAGCCTGCACTTTTGTTTCTCCTCTCTTAGTTGAAGCAGCACCAATTGATACTACAGTATGCACATACTCACCAACCTTTGTGGTTGGACAGATTACTCCTACACTTAAAACCACTACCATCACCACTGCCTTATGCAACCCCACTCCCACCAACATTGAAGCTGCAATGTCTTCTTCTCCAATGGAAATTGTCCCATTTACTCCTCCTCGTTCAGGTTCATTGCAAAATG
>OVAQ01002836.1:0-11436 GCA_900406345.1 Erysimum cheiri | reverse complement strand
ATCCGGCCGGATCCGGATCCGGATCCGGATACCCTCAAAAATGCCGGATATCCGGATCCGTCCCAGGGCTATTGCTGGGAGACAAAGATTTGACAGATAAACTTTTTAGTTTACTTTGACATATATATAAACTTTATCATTGGGGACATCACTAAACCCATGATCTTAGATTATGCAAGATCGCGCATTTTTAACTTTAGTAAATCATATTCTTGCTACAAAAACTATCACTGGTTTAATTTGATTCAGCTGCTTATTGTAACAATCCATGGACAGACGGATCATGCTCTCTGATTTATACTATTCAAGACTTATTTTTTGCCAGTGAATGTTATATCTACTGAACAATATTACTATTAGTATAGGATATAAACTAGAATTTCAATAGGTACTATCCATTTGGCGTAGTATAAGATAATTTTTGAGGGCAATTTACATTCCGGTTTTTACCAAAAAAAAAGAAAAAGAAAATAAAATTTTCATCTAACTACAACTTCAGGGGCAAATTGGTCCGAAATCAACGAAAAAACATAAAAAACGTGAGGAACTCCTCACAGAAAAGGGAGTCATAGTGCTCAATGTTTCTAAAAAGGGCGTCATAGTGCTCACATCCCTTTCTACAATAATATATGTTGGGGGCATTTATGTAAGTTCGTATAGGGAACAGTAACGCTTTTGGTTAGAAAATGGGATTGGAGGAGATTATAAATGTAGATAACAGTGTGACTTAACCACATAACAAACTCTTTAATGTCACAACAGAGAATGAAGCTATCACCACCACCACCACCACCACTTACCGACAACGAACCGACCGCCACCGCTTCTGCCGTTAAATCTTGCAGCGTCGGCGGTAGAGAAACCAGCTCGGCCACGAGGCATCCAGTTTACCACGGAGTTCGCAAACGCCGATGGGGAAAATGGGTTTCCGAGATCAGAGAGCCCCGGAAAAAATCTCGGATTTGGCTTGGATCTTTTCCGATGCCGGAGATGGCGGCTAAAGCCTACGACGTGGCGGCGTTTTGTCTAAAAGGTAGAAAAGCTCAGCTTAATTTCCCTGACGAAATCAACGATCTACCTCGACCGTCCACGTGTACGGCAAGAGATATCCAAGTCGCAGCGGCCAAAGCGGCCAACGCCGTCAAGATCATTAAAATGGGAGATAATGACGTGGCAGAAATCGACGACGGAGATGATTTCTGGGACGGAATAGAGCTGCCGGAGCTTATGATGACCGGAGGTGGGTGGTCGCCCGAACCTTTTGTTGCCGGAGATGATGCCACGTGGCCTGTCGACGGAGACTTGTATCAGTATCAGTTCATGGCGTGTCTGTGAGTGTTGCTGTCGATTGTGTCGTATTCGTGATACGTGTACGTTGCATCGTTATTGTGTCGGCTAAACTAATTTAATGCCTGTATATTTTTATTTATTTGTTTCTAGTTTATTGTATAACGTGATTAATAATTAGATTTCTGTTTCTTAATCAGTTATCAGGTTTGTACGATCTTAAAAAATACGTAAATGTGTGTTAGTTCAAAAATCGTATGCAAGTATTGTTACTTCGTCGTTTTTTCCTTATTTTAACAAGAAAAGAGTNTTTTTTTTTTTTTTTTTTTTGGTTATAACTAAAAGGGTTAAATGGGTTTTCTTTTAAAAACTTATGTAGCTACTGGTTGTAAATAAATTAATAACTTTTAATTCATTGGAGCTTGATTTAAACTTCTGAACAAAATTAAAAACATAAGCAAAAATAGAAAACACATTTATATATTTCGCTACCTAGCATAATTCCTCCTAATTAGTCCAATTTCCATCGTTGTTCATGCAATAGTTTTCGGGACCCATATTAATATTCAATCAAAATATCATTGCAAATTGAGAAATTCCTTTTTAAATTGCTGTTGTATTGATATTTTTTTTTTTTTATTTCCATAGAAAACAAGAAAAACAAGATTCCTTAAATGAGTCATGGGGTTCGAGATTGCTGTGTCTCTTGATGTGTTTGAGATATATTATTATAGTATACATCAATGTTTGGAATTTTGATCATATAAAAAAAGTTTTCTTTTTCATATAAAAATCTTAATTCAACAGTTTTTTTTTTTTTTTTTTGGTGTCATCATTTACTTCTAACTGTTAAGGTTGGCAATATTTTTACTAAATTGAATAANATTAAATTATTTTTTTTTTTTTTTGTCTACAAATTCAATAATATTCTTCTTCAAATAAATTTGTTCGCTTTCAATTTTCCCTGAACCCTGGTCGTTGATGTTAAGAATATCAGTACTGAAGCTTTGGTATTTATAATTTATAAATGTTGCTAAAAAGTTGCTCATTACTCAAGCTAACCATTAGCGAGATGTATAAATATCAGGAGAAGTGAAAGGACGGTTATGCCTTCTTGAAGCAATGGCTTCATTGCTTCATTTGACTTAACCTTCCATTCCCTTCGACTCACCAAGGCTTCGGAGTCTTTTTGTGGCGAGAGGAAAACCGGCGGGACATAAATATGTCATGCCGTTTATCCAACACAAAAACGACAGTACGTGCTACTTCCTATTTAGTAGTATATAAGTAAATAAGCATTCAGTTTCGCGAATTCCAAAACCACAACCACTGTTGAGATAAGCTTGAATAATAAGCAATCCTAAAGAGATTACGAAAACTTAGAGAAGAGTAAATTATTCTTTTGTGAGAAAAGGTAATTATCCCTAATGAGAAAAATGAAATTGTGTTAGAGTTCTCTCTATATAAAGAGTTGCCAAAGTGTGGTAAACCTTATGAGATTTGAGAGAGTTTTTATGAGCTTTGAGTTTGAGAGATTGAGAACTTGAGAGAGATTGTGAGAGCTTAGTTTTGAGAGATTTTCTAAGCTAATAAAGAGAGTGATTCTTTATAAATCTTTGTGTTCTTAGCCTAAAAAACAAGAATTGGTATCAGAGGGAGGAATCTGAAACAGAGAGACCAAACGTGAGAAATAAACATGAGCGAGCTCGCCGTCGTACCAGACAATCAAGGAGGTGCATTGTCTTCCATCAAATGTCCAATGCTAAACGCAACAAATTATACAGTTTGGGCTATGAGGATGGAGATATGTCTTAAGGTACATGAAGTGTGGGATGTTATTGAAGATGAAGTAACGGATCGGAAGAAGAATAACATGGCTATAGCCTTGTTATTTCAATCTATACCTGAAGCGCTTATACTGCAGATCGGTAAACTTGATACAGGGAAGAAAGTGTGGGAATCAATTAAATCAAGAAACATGGGAGCAGAGAGAGTTAAAGAGGCACGGCTACAAACTCAAATGGATGAGTTTGATCGCCTCAAGATGAAAGAATCTGAAACAATTGATAGCTTTGCAGGAAAAATTTCTGAAATTTCATCAAAGTCTGCAGCCTTGGGTGTTAAAATCGAAAAATAAAAAATAGTTAAAAAGTTTTTGAAGAGTCTTCCGAGAAAGAAATACATACACATCGTGGCATCTCTTGAACAAGTTCTGGACCTAAACACTACAAGTTTTGAAGATATCACTGGCCGTTTAAAAGCATATGAAGATAGGGTCTTTGACGAAGAAGAAGAAGAAGAAGAGTCACCGGAAAGTCAGAACAAGCTTATGTATACGGAAGCTCAAAACTCGAGTTATAATGGAGAGTACAGAGGAAGAGGACGAGGAGGTCGTTTTTACTCAAGGGGAAAAGGTCGAGGAAGATACAACGTAGGAAAAAACTTTGATTTAACGAAAATCACATGTTTTCGTTGTGACAAGAACAGACATTCGCCGCTAGTTGTCCAGATCGGTTACTTAAACTCCAAGAAACTCAGGAAGTTGTTGAAAATAACACAAACACACAAGATGCAGATGAGCTTATGATGAATGAAGTGGTATTTTTAAATGAAAGAAACTACAAGCCAAGCGAGTACTAGTTAACCACAAACAATGAGAATATTTGGTACCTTGACAATGGAGCAAGTAATCATATGTCAGGAGATAGAAGGTATTTTGACTCCATTGATGACTCTATTACTGGAAAAGTGAGATTTGGAGATGATTCACGGATAGACATACAAGGAAAGGGATCGATTTCTTTCATTGATTTGAATGGAGAGCCAAGAGTGTTGGCTAATGTCTATTATATTCCGGATCTTAAGAGTAACATTATCAGTTTGGGACAAGCTACAGAGTCAGGATGTGATATACGAATGAGAGGAGAATACCTTACTATGCATGATGGTGATGGAAAACTACTGGTTAAAGCAACGAGGTCGAAAAATCGTCTTTACAAAGTTCTTATGGGACTTCGAAGTAACGCACATCTACATCTAATGTATGTGTGTGAATCAAATAAGTGGCATGCTAGGATGGGGCACATCAATTTCAAAACAATCAAATCAATGTCACAGAAGGAACTAGCACAAGGAATTCCAAAAATTAAGTTTCATAAGGAGATATGCAGTTCTTGTTTACTCGGCAAACAAGCAAGGAAAACATTCCCACAAGCATCCTCATATCGAGCCGAGAAGACACTTGAGCTTGTTCACGGAGATCTATGCGGTCCTATATCCCCATCCACAACAGCAGGAAACAAGTATGTGTTTGTGCATATTGATGATTATTCACGGTATATGTGGACAATATTGCTTAAGGAGAAGAGTGATACTTTTGAGAAATTTAAGAAGTTTAAAAGAATGGTGGAACAAGAGCAAGGAACTAGCATCAAAACTTTCAGAACGGATAGAGGAGGAGAGTTTGTCTCTCAAGAGTTTAATGATTTTTGTAGCAAATTTGGCTTACAACGTCACCTTACGGCTCCGTATAGCCCACAACAGAATGGCGTTGTTGAAAGACGCAATCGAACAATGATGGAAATGACAAAGAGTATGATGAAACATATGCACATGCCGAACTACATGTGGGGAGAAGCCATTCGACACTCAACTTATCTATTGAATAGGATAGCAACACGAGCCCTTAAGGAGAAGACACCATACGAAGCATTCCGATGCAAGAAACCTAACATTGACCATGTTCGAATATTCGGGTGTGTCTGTTTTGCTAAAATAGATAAACCCCACTTGAAAAAGCTAGAAAACAGATCAAGAATGCTAGTTCACCTCGGAACTGAACCAGAATCAAAGGCGTATCGTTTATATGATCCACAATCTCGTAAAATTGTGGTGAGTAGAGACGTTATTTTCGATGAAGAGAAAAGTTGGAATTGGTACAAAGAGAATCGTTAGCAAGATGGTGGAAGTTTCAAAGTTCTGATTGGTCAGTTTGGAAATCATGGGATAGAAAAAGAAAGAGATGAAATTGAAGGGATAACAGAGCAGACATCGATAAATGAAGAACATGAGATTGTCGAAACAGAGCCTGTTGAAACAGAGCCAAAAGGTGAAACAGAGGATATTTTTGTTGGAGAACCAGAGGCTGAAGACACACAAACTTTGACAACATCACCTCTAAGAAAGTCAACAAGACCTAGTGTGAGACCAAAGTATTTAGACGACTACGTTCTTCTCGCAGAGGAAGAAGGAGAGTTATTACTCTGTTGTTTAAATAATGAACCAAGGAATTTTGCAAAAGCAAAGGATTCAAAAGAATGGAAACTTGCGTGTGAAGATGAGATCAATTCCATTAAGATGAATCGAACTTGGGGAGCTTGTAGGTTTACCAGTTGGAGCAAAGCCAATTGGATTGAAGTGGGTATTTAAGCTAAAAAGAAACTCAGATGGAAGCATCAATAAACACAAGGCCCGACTTGTAGCAAAAGGCTATGTACAACAATATGGTGTGGATTTTGAAGAAGTATTTGCTTCTGTGGCTAGAATTGAGACAATAAGGCTTCTTATTAACTTAGCTGCATCAACTGGTTGGGAAATACATCACTTAGATGTTAAGACAGCGTTTCTCCATGGCGAATTGAAGGAAATTATGTATGTGATGCAGCCAGAAGGTTTTGAAGTAGAAGGAAGAGAGAATAAAGTTTACAAACTTAAGAAAGCCTTGTACAGATTGAGACAAGCTCCAAGAGCTTGGAATCATAAGCTTAACCAAATTTTTCTCGAGCTTAAGTTTTGTAAGTGTTCTAAAGAGCCGTTAGTGTATCAGAAAAACATTCAAAAGGATCTCCTAATCGTAGCAGTGTACGTCGATGACCTCTTCGTGACAGGGACAAACTTGCTCCTCATTGATAGATTTAAGAAAGAAATGGCATCAAAATTTGACATGAGCGATCTTGGTAAGCTGACTTATTACTTAGGAATTGAAGTGACTCAATTCGACGGAGGAATCATGCTAAGCCAGAGACGATATGCTCAAAAGATCATTGAGGAGGCTGAGATGCAGAAGTGTAACCCTGTGCAAACACCTATGGAATCTGGACTAAAGTTTTCAAAAGCTGAACATGAAGGAGAAATAGATTACTGCTTATCGAAAGAATGTTGGTTGTCTTCGATATCTTTTGCATACTAGACCTGATTTATCTTTCTGTGTTGGAGTATTAAGTAGGTATATGCAGAGCCCGAGGGAGTCTCACGGTGTTGCCATGAAACAATGCTTGAGGTACTTGCGAGGAACCATGTCTCTTGGTTTGGTGTTTAGAAGATCGACTTCTCAAGTACCAAGACTACTAGGCTACAGTGACAGTAGTCATAATGTTGATGAAGATGATGGGAAAAGCACAACGAGACATGTGTTCTATCTAAACGGAAGTCCAATTACTTGGTGCTCACAAAAACAAGAAACGGTGGCGTTGTCATCATGTGAAGCGGAGTTCATGGCAGGGACTGAAGCAGCAAGACAAGCCATTTGGCTCAGAGATTTACTTGAAGAAGTTACTAGTGCTGAGGGAGAGAAGGTTGTGATAAGGATAGACAACCAAAGTGCTATTGCACTTACAAAAATCCAGTCTTCCATGGCCGTAGCAAGCACATACGGACTCGATACCATTTTATTAGGGAATGTGTTAAAATGGGGCTGATAGAAGTTGAGCATGTGTCTGGTGACAAGCAGAAGGCAGACATCCTTACAAAAGCTTTGGGAAGAATCAAGTTTAGAGAAATGAGAGAACTCATTGGTGTTGAAGATTTGGAGAAGATGGACTTCAAGCTTAAGAGGGAGAATGTTGAGATAAGCTTGAATAACAAGCAATCCTAAAGAGATTAGAAAAACTTAGAGAAGAGGAAATTATTCTTTTGTGAGAAAAGGTAATTATCCCTAATGAGAAAAAGGAAATTGTGTTAGAGTTCTCTCTATATAAAGAGTTGCCAAAGTGTGGTAAACCTTATGAGATTTGAGAGAGTTTTTATGAGCTTTGAGTTTGAGAGATTGAGAACTTGAGAGAGATTGTGAGAGCTTAGTTTTGAGAGATTTTCTAAGCTAATAAAGAGAGTGATTCTTTATAAATCTTTGTGTTCTTTGTCTAAAAAACAAGAACCACAACCAAACAAACCATAATTTGAAAGTTTTGACTTTTGATAGAAATACGTCCAAAATGATAATAACCGTATAGCGACATTTAGCATTATTAGAGCATATGCAGTGACACAAGTTTTCGTCGGGTGTGAGTCATATAAAAAAAGGGAAATAATACAAAAGTTGGTTTGGATACAGATTTCGGGTGTGGGATAACACTCGGATGTGAGTGCCACATGTCATCAATTAATTGGATCCGACTTTTCTCTGCTTTACTCCTTCCTTTCTCTCTCTTTTTTTTTTTCTCTCTTCTGAGTCAGCTTAAATGTATATTCTCTCTCTTTGATTACATTTAAATTATTAAAGAATTTATAACAATCAAGAGGAAGATTGTCCCGATGTGTATGCTCTTATAAAACGGATGCTAGATTATTTTTTTAATATTTTCTACGGATGCTTGATTTTCTTAATAGTTATTAAATAAATTGAAATTAACCACATGGAAAACACTTGAAAATTGTCAATTCATAGAATTTAAGATCGGTATAAAAATACGGTTACAGATCTGGACCACAAATATACAAACTCTTGTATAATCAGTTCGACTTCTAAGCTCGACACTTTATAAAATCATACGGAAATATATTTGTATATTACGTTTCTTTTAATGTTATACAATTTAATCTAATAATTTATGTCCGCTATTAGAGATTATAAGATATGCAGAAAAATGTAAAATATCATATATGTAAACATATTAAGCTGTGGTACTGTAATAATATTATGTTCTTGTAGGACACAAGACAAGACGAGGACAGCGGAGATGGTTACTCGCATAGAACCAAGAGCTGTCTGGGTAGGAATTTTGAAATTATTAATATTCGTCCTTGTATCGTCATTATTCAACTTTGCACCACATATTGAGATATTTAAATACAACACGTGTTTTAAAATAAAGGCTAAAATGATACTACTCTCGAATTTATTATACCAGACAAGGATTTGTTGGACTTGAATTCAACTACAATTTGGAGCTATTTAGTGGTTTGGAACTTTATCATTGCTTTATTCTAAACCGTTATATAGTATGCAATGATCAACAAAGCATCTTTTCTGCTGGAAATTTAATAAAGCATCTTACAACTATCATTCAAAATCAATCCGGAGAAATAATATCAGATTTGACCCCAAAATATGGAGAAATAATAATGGCTATCTATATGGACAAACAGATATATGAAGTTTATCATATAAAGAAAAAACAGAGTTTGGGTCTGACAAATGTTTTCAGGACATATGGGCCTTAATTAGCAATTTGGGTAAAATGAGGTCCACATGTAGGAAAATTGAGCTCAAATATAGATTTATTTGATTTCAACATTTCTCAAGCTTCTGATGTATTTCGATGTTTGAATCTCTTTTCTTCTAATTGTACGTAGAAGAGAGATAGATCCTGACCAAAATAAACTTCTATAAAGGATTATCTTTAACAGAAATATCACACAATACATACATTAAGACAAACATACACAGAATTTCAGAGGCAAAGTAAAAGTTATAAGCCTTAAAACTCTTGCAAAGATGAGTGATTTAAGACATTTTCAAGATTCTAGAAGGGAAGCAACCATCCAACAGTCCAACCTAAGAGCAAACCAGCACCAATGAGACTAAACCCTAATGCAAAAGCCATCATATATCTCCCAATTTCACCCATTTTCTTCTTCTTCCCTCTCTGTTTCCTCTTCTTCAGATTCATTCCTTTGATCTCTTCTTCTTTTACTTCTTCCTTCTCCTTCTTCATCTGCAGATAAAGAGCTTCCATTTCAAGAAGCTTTAACCAATGCTTATAAGCCAGCATCTGACTCGCTTGTCTTAACAAGATTGTTATCACACGGTCTTTTTCAGCGCAAGCTTCTCTCGCCGCTTTCTCTGCTTCTCTTGCTCTGGTTTGCGAATGCCTTAGTGCTTCTAAAAGTTGACCTTTGCTTAGATCATCACGTCTAGGGGAAGACATTGGACTCGTGTTCTTGCTCTCTGTGCTACTATTGTAACTCAAAGATCTCTCGAACTGATCGCTCCAAACTCCTTGTTTCCATGGCGATTTAATTTCTGTTTTAAAGCCTTTTTCGCCACTCGTGCAGTGAATCCTCTTGTGGAGTTTCTGAGGCGGAGGAAGATCACAATTCTGAATATTATGATCAACCGATTTAGTCGCCACCAAGAGAGCTAATTCATCTTTATTTGTTGTGCTCCTCCACCACGGCGTAGTAGCGTTAGCTTTCTTGCTAATAAAGCTATAGTCTTCTTCTTGTTCTCGTATCCCGATCAAGTCGACAAATTCTTGCAATTTCTTGCATTTGGTATCTTCAAAAAAAGAGTTTGTAATCTCCTCATCAAATCCAGTTGATCCCTTAAGCCACCATTTGGTATCACAAGAGGAATCTCCAAAACTTGCTGAAGAATTGCTGCTTTTTTCGGTGCTGCCCGATGAAGAATGTTGGTGTTGGCAACAAGCTAACCTCGGAGCCATTTTAGCATCTTCTTGAACAACAAAGCAACGACTTGCTGTTCTTTGCCACAATGCTCTTGCTTCAGCTGCTCCCATTATTACATTAAGACACAAAACCCCTAAAAAGTTAAGAGAAAAGCGTAAAACACACACAAAATCAAAAGACAGTTATTTTTGACTTATGGATCAAAACAAAATTTTGTTATTTCTTCCCCCTAGATCCTACAATAGAAACATAAGACACATGGAAAAGAGTTAAATCTGTTGTTTTTGCTACTCCCGAGATTGCTTCTAAGCAAATGATTGACTCATATACAAGCATAAAATGATTTAAGTAATTTAATCAAACAATACACGCAACTCTTGGGATCAAGCATCTTCACAAAAGAATCAGTCATTAAATCAAAACCCATTCAACGCAAAATGAAACATTTCATTACCAGATTAAAACAAAGAAAAGAAGTCAAGTTTCAGAGGAAATAAAACGCACTGCAGAAGAAAAAGAAAGTCTTTGAGCAAACAAAGTATCTGATCATGCGTAAGTGGAATCGAGGAAATTTACCAACTTTCTCTCTGTAATTCCAAAATCAGAAGTGAACCCATCAAACAAACACATAAGAAATCATCGGTGATTGATGAGAAAATAGTCGGATCGAAAAATCTCGAAAGAACAGAGACTTTTGTGTAAATCAGACACGAAAACAGAGCGTAAGAGTAAGAATTGTATAATAGATCAGAAAACTGAGTAACAACTAAAGATACCATTTTTAGTAGTTTAAAGATTCCATGAATCTCTATGAACAAATGAAGCGATCTTGCAACCGAAGCTTTTGGCTTTTCTGCTTTTTCTCGTTGTTTCTTCGTTCACACTCTGGCCCCATGGAACGAATTTTACAGTTTCTTCCGTAAAGCTTTCAGAGAGTTAGGACACAAAACGACACAGTTTCAATAACTTGTTGGCTTGGTAAGCATCTGAAACAGCTGGATTGACTACACGTGTTAAACCGAGAGAAAATCGACGGTTATTATGATATAGACCCCACTTCGATTTAGAGGATAAGGTGTTTTTTTTTTCTTTTTCTTAGATTGGACCACGATGGGAAAAAAATTTAAAAATCATTAGTCTCATTCCATCTTTAATTATTCATTCCTTCAGTTTGTCGGCTTTAATTTTGCAAGGAATACCATGTCTTTGGGTCAAATTAACAATTTTTAATCACGTAGATTGTTTTTTTTGTTGTTAGAGAATCACTTTTTACAGTGCTTTATACAACAATGGAACTAATTTACAATTTTTACAGTGCTTTATACAACAATCAAACGAAGGGTTAACTAGACACGTCAGCTATTAGAGATCTTGTACACCATTCCAGGTGGACTTTCACTGTGACACGTGTCATTAACCAGCTATTAGAGATCTTGTTCCCAGCCACGTGTTCTTTAGATCCCCACTGAATCATTACGCTCAAACTAGGTTGGGACCCGCGTGTACACGCGGGGTCTTCTTGTT
>OVAQ01002835.1:0-10830 GCA_900406345.1 Erysimum cheiri | reverse complement strand
AGAAATTTATAACAAAAAAAAAAAAGTCTAGTGATTTGTTATGATTTTTTCGTTTTTCAATAAAAATAATCCTGCGATTTATTTGTAATTTTTTCGTTTTTCAATTACAAAGATAATTAATTTTTCTTTTAAACATTTTACAAGATTTACAACTGATTTTTACTAAACCGAAATGATTCTTAGGATATTTTTTAAACTACCTTCGTTTGGAATAAAATCTTCAACAAGAATTTAACTGGAATATACCTAGCATTCATTTTCTCTATATAAACATCAATCACGTCATATAATCATCATTTACAAAGCACAAACTATTATAACTCTCTAAACACATATTCAACATGGGGTTGAATCGTTTGGCCCTCGGTTTCTCCGCTATCGTCTTGCTAAGCCTCTCTGTAGTCACTCATGGGGGAGTCACCAGTAGCCACGTCAGAGTATCCGAACCATCCGAAGAAATGCCACTCGAAACCTTTCCTCCTCCCGCCGGCTTAAATGCTGCGGAACAAGTAATTTTCAATTTCTCTTTTATCAAATCAGTTTCTTACTTTTTTTTTCTTCTATTTTTTTAGTCACTTGTGACTTACGAGCGTTCACTCTTTATCCATTTTCAGGTTCACATAACACAGGGAGATCACGCTGGTCGAGGTATGATTATCTCGTGGGTAACGCCGTTAAACGTGGATGGTTCTAATCTCGTTAAATATTGGAGCGCTGATACTGATGGCAGCGAAAAGATGAGTGCTGTAGCGTCAACGTCGACCTATAGATACTATGACTACACCTCTGGTTATCTTCACCACGCCACCATTAAAGGGCTTGAGGTTAGTACATTTATTTGACTTCCAAATAGTAATATATCTTTTTAATTAGGGTTCGTACGTAAATAAACTAACCTTTTTTCCATTTTCCTTGTGCAGTACGAAACTAAGTATTTCTACGAGCTTGGAACTGGTCGCTCCACTAGACAATTCAACTTCATGACTCCTCCCAAATGCGGTCCAGATGTTCCTATTACATTCGGTGTCATAGGTAATCGAAAAGATTTAGAATTTTAAGAATAAGTTTATGATCGTTGTGAATCTAATTTCACTAATCTTAACTATGTTATTTTTGTAGGTGATTTGGGACAAACCTATGCCTCTAACCAGACATTGTACAATTACATGTCGAACCCAAAAGGCCAAGCGGTGCTTTTCGCCGGAGACTTGTCTTATGCCGATGACCATCCGAACCACGACCAAAGGAAATGGGATTCATACGGCCGCTTTGTGGAACCAAGCGCCGCGTATCAGCCTTGGATCTGGGCTGCAGGGAACCACGAGATAGATTACGCCCCGAGTATAGTAAGATCCGATCTCTATATATACATCTTTCCACAAATACATTTTTTAGGTTTAGTGTTAAACAATTAAATCCCCTTTGTAGGGCGAGACTCACCCTTTCAAGCCATACAAGAACCGTTACCACGTTCCCTACAGAGCCTCAAAGAGCACTTCTCCGCTTTGGTACTCAATCAAACGAGCATCCACTTACATTATCGTACTCTCCTCTTACTCAGCCTATGGTAAGATCTAATTAAGACTCACACTCTACTATATTCCAGTCTCTATATATAATATATCACAATGTTTAATGTTTTTCTTGTACCATAGACAAGTACACGCCGCAGAACTCGTGGCTCCAGGATGAGTTCAAGAAAGTAAACCGATCAGAGACTCCGTGGCTGATTGTTATGGTTCATGCGCCGTTGTACAACAGCTACGATTATCACTATATGGAAGGTGAGAGCATGAGAGTTACATTCGAGCCATGGTTCGTCCAAAACAAAGTCGATATTGTCTTCTCTGGTCATGTTCATGCCTACGAGCGATCAGAACGCATTTCCAACATTAAGTACAACATCACTGATGGATTGAGTACTCCGGTGAAAGATCAATCTGCTCCGGTTTACATTACCATTGGAGATGGAGGCAACATCGAAGGAATTGCTAACAAGTTAGAAAAACATTATATAGTGTCTTTGATTAAGCTATTTTCTCTGTCTTCTTGTTTTGATTAAGATCCTCTATTTTTTCATGCAGGTTTACGTATCCACAACCAAGTTACTCGGCGTTTAGGGAAGCAAGTTTCGGACATGCCCTCTTGGAGATAAAGAACAGGACTCATGCGCATTACACTTGGCATAGAAACAAAGACAACGAGCCTGTTATTGCTGATTCTATTTGGTTGAAGAATAGATACTACTTGCCGGAGGAAGAGACAGCTTAGGTCGAGTTTATTTGTCTTCTGATGATAAGACTAGTTAGTGTTTTAGTGTTCTTAGAACTTTAGTAGGTTTTTCTTTATTTTCTTTTTAAGTTTATAATTTAGATTGTACTGGATTTTCTTAGCTAAAGAAATGTGAAAATCATTTCTCTTTTAATAATTCCACTAGTTGTCTTCCAATATTTTAATATTAATTGAGATATAAGGTTGAGATCACCAAAAATCAAAATCCTTGGAGATTCAAAATAACCACATTATATTCCAAAATGTTGTTAGATCTCTTGATATATATCCGTCGAACTTTCAAATTTTAGAAGAAAAAAAACAATGATTAATTACAAAATATAGTCATTAATACGAACAAAGAGAAAAATGAAACAGAGAGGGTCAAAGGAGGAGGCGAATATAACTGAACTGAAAATTACACAATATATTTGAGAAGCAGATTTTATTCGAAAATCACTTAACAAAATTATTCATTTTCACAATTTTTTTTTATAAATTAACATCTACCTAAATTTATAAGTTATCGTTGGAATATCCCAATTTCCTCTCTCATGGTACACGTGACAAAAACGAATGATGAAGGATATTTCGTCCATCTTGTTATAAAGCAGTTGCTTTCTATTATTTAACATCCAAAATTGTTTTTTGAACATATCTTCTTCTACAAAATAAGTGTTTTTCCCCTAAAAAATAAGTTACTTTTTATGAATTTTTTCTTCATATTTAACCCACGATAAAAGTTAATGGAGAATAGTGGATACAAAAAAGAACATAATGAAAGGAACACGTAGGTGGCGCAATGTTCCCTTGCATAGCCACACTATATAGTGTATACAGTACAAACTAGAGTAACGTGTTTCTTTTATTTATCTGTTCCGTATATATTTTAAAATTTTGTGCATACGTACATATGGCCATATGGGATCTGTGTTACTAAGTAGACTTTTTCTTACCGCATAATACGTGATGTACTGCTTCAAATACATACGTACAACGGTACAAGTGTACAACCAATTACCGCACCGGTAGAAAAATATATACAACCTTTTTTTTTGGGCTAAAAAATAAATACAACCATTTCCCAAAAATGGTGAAAATTGCCAATAAAGGGGAGTGGCCAATGAAAATTTCAAGATATAGTAATTTACAATTTAGTGCGATAAAGATAAGAAACCTAAATTTTCGACAAGTTGTAAATTATTTGATAAAACTAATAGATGGTTGGTGTCCGTAGATCACAATGCACATGCAATCATTCACATTCGCAATTTTCATCGCATTTGAAGTTAAAGATAGATACTTTATCGCTTGTTTTGTAAAATTTAGAATTTGAAGCTTCAAATTTCTAAATTTTAAAACGCCTATATTGAAGAATAACACAGTAAGTGCATGAAAAATTAAATAGTTTTTTATATATTTAACTCTCTTTTTTTGGACATCATTTAACTTTAAATGCAATGAAATTTTCGAATGTGAATGATTGCATGTGCATAGTGATCTACTGGTATTAACAATCTTTTCTCAAATAATTTACAACTTGTGAAAAATTTAGGTTTCTTTTCTTTATCGTATATTAAATTGCAAATTACCTTAAACTAAAACCTTTATGCGATTATTAAGTAGAGCTAGCTTGCGATATGATGATGTACATATAATATTGATATTACATTGGGACACAACCTATAGCGACTTTTCCGGTTGAATTACTGCCACGTCTCAAGCTATGGTCCATGAGATGAATACTAAGAATCGATGATAGATAAAGAGATCTTTCTCTCTCTCTCTCTCTTGTTCTTCTTCCCACTTTTGTCAACACAACCACTAGTCTTCAAATGAAAGCAAACAATATGTTCGGAGAGAGATTGAGGTTTTAAGAAGATCACTGAAAAAAAAAAGGCGAGCCGGCCGGAGTTATCAAAAGCTCAAGATTTCATGGTAACTAGGGTTTGTGAATTATGGGTATTGTAATCTCAAGATTAGGGCTTGAGGAGGAGCTAGGTCAAAGTTGGAAATGGCTGGGATAGGATCATCAAGAAACAACGAAGAAGACAATCAACAAAGGACAAATTGGGTTTGGTACAGAAACACAAATAACCCAAGCACGAGCCACACCAATCAGATATGGCAGCATCCAAGCCTCAATCTATATCCGGGTCAGATCGACGTCTGTGATTTGACCACGTCATCAAGATCCTCAACCATAAGCTGTCAAGACTGTGGAAACCAAGCCAAGAAAGGGTGCACGCACGGGCGTTGCAGAACTTGCTGCAAGAGCCAAGGTCTCGACTGTCCCACTCACGTGAGGAGCACGTGGATCCCCATCGCCAAACGCCGTGAGCGGCAGCAGCAAATACAAACAACCTCCAACCAAACCGGCGGTAGCTACCGAGTTGGGAACATCCCGAAACCGTATAGAGAGATTGATCAACCGGCTACTTTAAACTCATCAGGTTTGGTTCCATTGCTGTTGCATAATTGATTTTGGTAGTAAAAATAGTAAATTTTATCTTTATTATTCTATACTATATGACAATGCATCACATTTTCGTTGATCAAATATCATTTAGAAATAGTAAATACAATCCAAGAAACTAGAAACAGAAATTCCATTTTAAAATGATGAATATATTACATATAAAGAACTATAAAGAACACAAATTTGTGTTTGAAACAATCAACATTAATTGTGTTTTTTTGGGATTTGATATATGTTTGTTGTGAAGTGTTTGCACAAAGTTTGTGTAGGGTTAGAGATGGGAGATGCAACATTTCCAGATGAAGTGAGCTCGGATGCACTTTTCCGGTGCGTTAGAATGAGTGGTACCGATGATGGAGAGTGCCAATACGCATACCAGACGACGGTGGGCATAGCTGGCCATCTCTTTAAGGGAATTCTATATGACCAAGGCCCGGAAAACATGTCCATGCCTAGTAGACATATCTATGAGAACCCACCAAGATCTTAATTATTTCATCAACTTTGAACTTTCTTTATTTTCCTCGTTTGCAATTCGTTTGTTTTGAAAATTATTTCTAAAACCTTTGTTACAAATGAAGTAACGCGTTGTGCATGTTATGATAGAGAGAGCACTATAATATAATTGGACTGCAATATATTGACTGTCTTTGGGTTAAATTGGAAGAAAAATTTAGGACACTCAATTAGTATAAATATTGTTGCCAATAAATAAAATAACACTATTGTAAATATATTGCCACAAAATCAACGATTTGTTTGACTGTTTAAACATTTGTTTCTATTGTTAAGAAGGTGGATAAGTGAAGGTATGAGAAAAGAAGAGTTCATTGGAAATTACTCGTAGTAAGTGTTCCTGCAAAGAAGAATGTCAACTGTACAACCAGTTTTCCAAATAACAAAATAGATATTATTTTTTTTGTCAATAGGTAATTAAATATGAAAAAGACCACTCATGCAACGTGCATGCTTTATGTAAATTGTGTAACGTGCCTATGCATGATTAGGGATTGTCTATACTCTAGCTAGAGCAGTAAATTCCAATAAATGAGGTGGATGATTATTGGCTACTCTGGCATCCCTGTAAATTTTGTACGGATGTATTTGTTTTCTATTTATTTAGCCCTCGAGTCGTTCGAAGCTTGGATGCATAAATTTTCTTGTTATATAACATATTTTAACTCAAANAAAAAAAAAAAAAAAAAAAAAACATATTTTAACACGTAGAAAAACTACATATTCTTTCTTATCAATTGAAATGTCTATAATGGTCACAAAGCTAGCGAGACATAACTTGAGGTTTGAACCTTTTTTTTTTTTGGTTGTTTATCTGATTAAGATAGTATATGGGTGTAGTCAGATTTAATTTGTTACGACAAGCCAAAAAATAAAAGTTCAAATCCGTCACTCAAAGCTATTAGCATTTAGCAACGGATTTAGATCCGTCACTAATTGTTTGTCTTTAGATCAAAGAAATATTAAACAAGTTGACATTTATGTCAAAAAAATTCTCCAAAAAATGAAACAAGACACAAAAAGACCAACAAAAATTTTAAGAGTGGACAAGTTTGTTTGTGCAAATATTTTTGATGTCATCATTTGTGGTTGTAATTTGAAATCGTTAAAAGATTTTTTGCTGTGAAATAGATAAACCTCCACAAAAATATGGTTCGAGTCACTTGAGACACTAGTCGTGTCTTCGGAAGACTTTTTGATGGTCAAATAAAAAAATGTTCGTTTTATCTTGACGGAAGAGGGTAGGAAATGGTATATATATTGACGGTGGAGGTAGCATACCATAAACAAGTTACCAAAGCAAGCCTCTATGACGTAATGCTGACATTATATTCATATTGCCTCCAGAGGCACATGCGTTTTGTCCCGTACATTACGTTGTTTTCCGCTAGACAGTGCTGAGTGCAGGATATTCCGCAACTGTTGGGCTGCATAAGACTGACTCGGAAAGTCATTGACGGGAAGTTCCTTGGCATTTAACACCATACACGTGTAACCGTGTTGTCACTTGATATATTATATGCATTTTCATACATTAATATGGAAGATCTACTGAGGAAAAAAAGAGGTATAAACCTCGTATGAGATCTGTTGAAGTTTCAAATATTTTCAATATAAAAAAGATGAAGTCTCTTTATCTATCTTATAATTTATTCAAAATAGAATTAAGGAAAGTAGTGAAATAAATTTTTAAACTAATTTAAACATCCCCTACGGCCTTCCCACTACCATTAATCGGAAATAAATTCACACTTATTAGGCCAACTGGCTCTGGGTTTCCTCTAAAGTCCAAATGATTATCGAAGTGTACTTGTACCCAACGAACATTCATATCTCAGGCGTTAGGCCCAGATCACCCGAGCTTATAAGAAAAAAAAAAAAAAAAAACTTTAACGAATTGTTGAATATGAAGCTATTTATTTCCTATTTTTTGTTTAATAATGGGTGATATGAAAGCTATTTCTTGAGACCAAGTGTAAGGAGAAGAAGGTTGAAGTAATCATCAAGAAAAGCAAGCCTCATGAAGCTGAGCTTGAAGGCATTCCATGGCGGATATCGAGCTTCTAACTCAACTGCCAAGCTTCCTTCCATGACCGCTTTCTCGTGGCTGAAACATTCGTAAGAGTATTTCCCATGGTACCTTCCTATTCCACTCTCTCCCACTCCTCCAAACGGTAACGCATCGCACACATACTGCATTTATTAACGGAAAATTCTTAAAATACAACATCTTCATTTTTGTTTTTGTTTTTATAAAATCACAATCAAAATCCTAAAATCTAAAAGTAACACAAATGTTAGTTTAGAAAAGTTTACGAAAAGGTCCTAAGTGATTTAGTAACTCTTACGAAACTTTTAGGAACCCTTCCTAAACTTAAAGTTTGTGATATATATATATGTCTGGAACTTTTTACAAATTAGTAATTGTAAAGCTAAAATTTTTTGTTGCATTTTAGGGAATTTCTCTTTATTCATTTAATTATGTATGAATGATCTCTTAACATATTTTTTGTGAAAGAGATATATGAAAGCTAGGAGTACACAAACTTTTGTAGATTTTCATGTGTTCTTGTTCTTCTTCATTTTGAGATGCATACGTATATATACCTGGATCATGACGTCGTTGAACGTGACGCTTCCTGAAGATGTCTCCGACAAGATTCTGGTTTTAAGTTTGTCGTCTTTGGTGAATACGTAAAGGGCTAGTGGTTTTGGCCTTGACTTGACGAACTCTATGCTTTCTTGTATGTCACGTAACTTAATCACATCAAGAAGAATGAATATACAAATCAAAGATTATATGATATAACGATCTAGTAAAAAATCTTATTGTAGGTAACTCTAACTTAACTTACCGTAATAATCGGAAGGATTGGTCCGAAGATTTCCTCTGTCATGATCTCAGAATCAAGAGGAGGATCCAACAAGATTGTTGGCTCGATATACCTGTTAAAACGTAATGTTTCAGTTTGTGTAAAGCAAGAAGCTGAAATATGAGAGGAATCAGGGAAACAAAAAGACTAATCACAATTTCTCTTCATCAGTGGAACCGCCATGAACGATCGAAGCTTTGACACGAGGATCATCAAGAAAACGGGATAGCCTCAAGAAATGTTTCTTGGTGACGATCTTCGAGACACATCCAGAGTCTTTAGGGTTTTCACCATAGAAAGATTTGATCGTTTGCTTCAACATATCAATCTGAAAAATACATTGAAAGTTCAATTCTTTAGCTTAAAGAATACGGTTCAGAACATGATCATATATGAATGAGTGCGTACCAGAGAAGACGCAAATCTTTGTTCGACAAGAAGATAATCCACAGAAATACAAACTTGTCCACTGCAGGATCCCCATTTTCCTCCTGAAATCCTCTTCACAGCCGTCTTTAAATTTGTTACATCACAGAGTTACTCCGATTAGATGGCTCCATGTTTCGTTATAGTTCAAAATATAAGGTTTGACTAAAAACAGAGCAGACCTTAATATCCCCTGAGATGGATCTATCATCAAGAATGACTGGACATTTTCCACCAAGCTCCAAGGTTACTGGAGTTAAATGCTGTGCAGCTGCAGTCATCACGATCCGTCCCACCCTCTGGCTCCCTAACCCACGGAAAGAACAACAATTGCGCGAATAAGATCTACACTGCGGTTTGTCAGAAATCTCACATCTAAAAGAAGAGGGGGACCTAAAGTATATAATTGGAAGCCCAAATTTCTTTAACGATTTTGTGAATTATAAAAAGATTTAGTACCAGTGAAGAAGATCTTGTCCCACTTATGCTGCAATAGGATTGTCGCGACATCAGGGCCTCCTTCGATAACTTTGATGGCTTTAGAGTCTAGATAAGACGGGATAGTTTTAGCAAGGAAAGAGGAAGCATTAGGGCTTAGCTCAGATGACTTAAGCAGCACGGTATTCCCTGCTGATATTGCTCCAATGAGTGGATCTAAAGACAAAGCTGGTTCCAAAAAAATACAAACACTAGTCAAAGTTTCTTATCTAACATATCAAGAAAACACCATTTTATAAATTCAAGATTTGAATCTTACAGATGGGGAAGTTCCAGCTGGAAAAAATCAAAACAGTTCCTAATGGTTCTGAGATCACTTTCCCTTTAGCTGGGAAGAACAACAGAGGAAGGCTGGTCTGTTTTTTTTCAGGGAAAATTAAACAAAAACAAAAACTTAGAGGAAAGGCAAAGTTCTTGATCTAGAATCTTAATATATGTATGTATTTACCTTCTTAGGGAGGACCCATTGATCGAGACAGTTTAAAGCAGTAGTGGCTGATCTCTTGACGATACCAAGCTCATCTCTATAAGATTCAGTGTGGTGTTTGCCCAAATCTTGAAACAAAGCTTTACAGATCTCATCTTCTTTGTCTTTAATCATCTCGATTATGGCACTAAGCTGTCTCTTCCTCCACTTCACGCTCCTTGTCCTCCCGCTCGCGAACGTCTCTCTCATCTCTTCTAACTCTTGCTCAACCATCTCCTTCATAGCCTCCATGACTTATTCACTCCAATTAATTTCTCTCTTAGCAAAAAAAAGACTCCAATTTCTCTCTCAAACTTCAGTTGTTTAGAAGCAACTTAGAAGAGGTGTTAGTAATCTTTTTTTTGTCAATGGTGTTAGTACTCTTTTATACCCAAAAAATATTCTTTGTGGGTGGAAATTATTAGTTACTTTATTTGCGATTTCAAGCATAATTGGTCAATATAGAAGTAAAAATACGGTTCTTTTACACACGACAAATAATGAGTATAAGATTTAATCAGTCAGGATCTTCTGATTATACAGTATTAAAAATTCAGAGAGATGTATAGTACGTAGCTTCTGTATGGATTATATACGTTATCGTGAACGTTGAAATTCATGTGTTTGAAACTTTGAATTAAAATGTCTTGGTGAATGGTGGACACTCGTTTCGTCTTTTCACATATAAAGATACTAATTAATACTACGGTCTGATCTAAACAAAGCTTCAAGTTCGTATCGTCTCGGTAGTATCAACCGCCGAACATTAAATGCTTCGCCGCTCCCAAAACGCTATATTCATTGTTTATCCTAAATAAAATAGACATGTTGAACGCTAACTGGATATTCGGCAAGCACTTAACATGGACTACTGCTTAGCTAAATAAAATATATACTTGTTCTACTGCTTAGCTAGTTAATCAATTTATCATAAAATAAATTACAAAATTCGTTTAGATTTTTGTAATTAATTACTGTTATTTGTTATTCCTAATAAAAATGCTTGTATACGTGTAGTCCAAATGGCAATGCAATTGCAGAATTTCTTTCATTGGGCCAAGTCCCACACTTCGTAATCGTACGAGAAAGACAGAAGTCTTTGGACGGATTGGAGGACCTTGTTTGGCCCAACCAAGTGGCTTGCTTACTTCATTTTCCCTTTAGGTGAAAAAATAAAACAAGTTCAATTGTATACACAACGTAACCTTGTTTTTTTTTTATATAGTAATTTGAAACTGAAACCACGACATCGCATGTAATTGTGGACCAAGACAAGACACTAGACTACTCGACACCACATT
>OVAQ01002834.1:0-11443 GCA_900406345.1 Erysimum cheiri | reverse complement strand
TATGAGGTCTAGTTTTGCATTTAAGACCACCAAATGGTCTAAAAAAAGCAATTGCCCCAAAAAAGTAACCAAATTAATTAGGAGTTAGCAATTCATTTTAGGGATTAAAATATACAATTTGTGTTTCGTTTGGTTTATATATATATATATAAATTTACATGGATTATCTAAATAAATAATCCGGACATTGCTACAAAGAAACATAAGTCAGTCTTAAATGCGTATAAATTTACCGGTTTTTATTTGGTTGTTTTTAGAATAAAGTTTGTATAAGATAATTTAATATATATATACATGTGATCGATAAATATTGTTAGAAGTAACATTATATTCAAAGTTTTCATTAAATGTTTGGGAGTAGGCATCGGCGCTCGTGTATTTGGGTTGGATTCGGATCAGATTTTTTGGGTTCGGATATTTCGAGACTAGAGATTGTATAGCCATTCGAGTATTTTAAAACTTTGGATCGGGTTCGGTTCGATATTTTTTGGGTTCGAGTGGGTTTCAAATATCCTAAATACCGAAAAATCTAAAAAGTTAATTAATTTTTAAAATATTTAGTTAAATCTTGTAAAAAACTACAAATTTACGAATATTTTGATTATTTTTGATGTAAAACTAATTGATATCTCATATTTATAGTTATAATTTTGAGTAATTGATTTATATCAAAAGTAAAAATAATTAACATTTTTTTTTCTTAGTAATGAAAAATAATTAACATTTTTGATAAATAATTATATTTCGAATATCCATTTAGTTATTGTTTCGAGTCGAGTTCGATTCCAATTTTTTGAGTATAAAAATTTAAGACCAATTTGTTACTGTTCGGATCGGATTCAAACCAGATATTTCGAATAAAATTTGGTTCAGATTTGCGGATTTGGGTATTTTTTTCAGACCTACTTGGGAGTTTTAAACTCTGCACTTAGAGAATATGGTTAAGGTTGTGTGAACAAGACGCGCAATTCACTACGATTCTTTGTCTCAACTTTAAGGGATCATAATTTGGAAATCTGGCCCAGCTTAATTAATATAATTAAGATTAACAATAATAGCGACAACGAATACACACATAATAATGACTCTTTTTCCACTTTATTTTAATCCCACTCAAATCATATCGTATCGATAAAAGTTATCGCTGGCCAGATTCTTCCCCTCGACAACGTTCATTGAACACCACATCCATTTTCAATTGGACACAAACAAACGTAAAATTTAAAGTCAAATATTCAGGTTCACACAAAATCTGATTCTCTGTCCCACACGTGAAAATATCACTAAAGGTGTAATTGACAAATTTCTCAGATCTCGAAGGCTATTCAAAAAAGTGTAAAACTTTGTATTATACAACGAAATGAGAATTTTATTCAATACTCATTAACCATCCCAAAGGACCATTACATAATTTAGTACAGTGTTCATACAGATTGTAATACAGTGCCTGGAAAAAAAAAACGAGGGCTCTGGCAAAAAACGCAACACAAAAAAACTCTTTAATAGAGTTGTTGCAACCAAAAGCCAGAGCAAACCTCTGAGAGAACCAAGGCCTGAACAAAACCTGAACCCGTACAAATCATACAAGACCCTTTCGAGGAAAAGCAAACCCAACAAAGACAAACGACAGAATAGGCTCGTAAAAGATATCAAAGCAAGAAACAGGAGGATGATAAACCCTAAAATCTCGAATACCCGGGAAATATATATTCTCAAGCAACAGACGACCTTCCGATTTCGAGGTAAGCTAGAGTTTCCCTGATTAAAAGGAGACCCTTGCAAAAAAACCATTGAATGGAAAAAAAGAAACCGGAAGCGAACTGCTTGGAAAAAAGAAGGAAAACCGGGTACCGAGCCTAGTGAGAGACGCGTAGATCACAGAGCCTGAAAAAGGGTTGACACTTGAGATAAACGAACTTGGACTCGACTAAGATACCTTTCATTATAGATGAAGTTGACAGTGGAATTGTTGATCAGGACAGGATGTCGCATTTGTAAAGGCGCTCGACTAAGAAGTCGACAGTGGAATTGGAGATGGATCGACACTGTTGGAGGTTTAATCCCAATAAAGTGGAACCTAACCCTACGATGGCTGGCAAGCTCTTGTCTGTGACCATAGAGCAACCCGCCATGGATAGGATCTGCAGCTTGAGCTTGTCAGAGGAAGCCAATGCTTGAATCCCAGAATCTGAGATTGAGCATTTCGAAAGATCCAAATCACTGAGAATCTCGCAGTTTGCTGCAATGGAGACTAGGCTGGCGTCAGTGATCTTGGTACATCCATCGATGTTTAAGACTTCGAGAGTCCAACCGTTAAGAGCAGAGATGGCAGAGATCACTCTGTCTGTCAAATTGGAACAACCACTGAAGTTCACCTTCACAAGAGAGTTCTGGATTAGATGTAGAAAGCCAGACTCTGTTATCCCCTTGAGCCCAGACAGATCAATATCCTCAAGCTGAGGGCACAGCTTCCCGAGAGCTGCAAGATTTGCATCACCAAAGCCAGGGCAGTTACGAACAGACAGAGAGCGCAGAGCGCTGCAGTGAGATGAGGCAGGCAATCCTGTGGTGAGATCTCTAATGCTCAAACAGTTCACCAAAGAAAAAGCCTTCAACTTGTCACCACAGTTCAAAAGAGAACCAAAAAACCCAAATTGGGTGACCCTGTGGCACTCTTCAAGCTGAATACTCTCAAGTGATAAAGAAGCTTCTGCAAAAGAGACCAACCCATTGTCGGATAACAATGGGGATTTACTGATGGACGCCTTTTTCATGTTTGGACAGCCCTTTCCCACAGATTCAAGCCCCATGTCGGTTACACCTTGGCAGGCTGTGATGGTAAGAGAATTCAATTTTTGTAGACCGACACCATTTCCCATAACCCAGAATCCCTTCTCGCTCACGTGTGACAATCCAGAGAGAACAAGATCAGTGACTGACAAGCCATAATGACCCACAACAGCGAGAGACACATCAGTAACATTCAGCATCTGAAGCTTAAGCTTTGCCAAGGAAACGGTGGTGTTTGACAGGAGGGATGCAATTCCTTGATCCCTGACAAGAGGACAGTTCTTGATCGAGACTGACTTCAGCTTGGAGCAGGATCGTGCAATGGCTTGCAGACCCTCATCTCCAATTCTTGAACAAGCCTCCAATGTCAGCTCACTCAAGTTAGGGCAGCTCCTAGCAATCGCTACCAAACCCTTGTCAGTGATTGTCGAGCAGCGGTTCAGGTCAAGCTTCTCAAGTTTAGGACAACCCTCAGCAATCTCCAAGAGGCCATTGTCAGTAACAGTAGAAAGGTTCCACAGGGAAAGTGACCCAAGAGAAGGGCAGCTACGACCAATTGACCTAAGACCAACATCTGAAACCTTGCTAGCAGAATTGCTTCCCCGAATAGTCAGTTTTCCCAGACCTCCACGGCTAGCTGTTCCGACAGCGATTGCAGCTAGTCTAACATCTGTTGCCTTCTTCCCATCTAAGCTCCTAGATAAACATCCTTCACAATCATCACCATCTTCGGTTTTGTTCGAGGGAACATCTAGCTCCTTTTGCCTGATGCTAGTCACAAGCGTAAGCCAATGTTTTGAGACAGAAGCGCAAGCACTCCTCTCTTGCAGTCCAGACAAACGCCTAAAGATCTCAAAAAGGCACTCATCTGGGAGCACATCAATGGAGACCGGCTTTTTCTCGAAAGCACTGAAGAGCGTCGGTGCAACAACACGCGACCTCTTGCTAGGAGGGAAATACACATCGACGAAACTACCAAGCGACAGGAAAAGGCTAGCATCCTTAGGATTTGGGTATATTGCGCCGCGACGGTAAAAATCACTTTCACCTATAAATACCAAAGGAGAAATTTCAATGAGCCATAGAGATTATTCATCAAATATACAAACAGAAGCATAATTCGTTAATCACAACTAGATTCAGTAAATTAACCTATTGATTCCCAGATCCAGAACAACAACAAAATCAAAATTGGCAATTAAATTCAAAATCTAGAAGATCTATAGCTCGTCAAAGATCACGAAACTAAAATCTCAGATCTATCCATTTCTATACATCTATGAAGAATCAACACATCTACAAACACAATCCTATCAACCAAATCTTATTAATCATGCGTGAAGAACCTAAACAACACAGAAACGCCTAAATCTGATCAAATCCAATCTAACAAATCAAATCCCGAGCTGAAATCGAGTGAAACAATCAGAGATCGAGAAACTTACCAGCAAAACTATAGATCTGAGACATGATTTCAGCTCAAAACTCCCAGGAAAAACGAAAACGCTTGAATCCTCAAGCGAAAACCCGTGGGAAAGAGCAAAAACGAAAGATCCAACGACGATTATTGCAAAAACAACAAAATCAGCTCCGATTATACCAACGCACATGAAGATTCAAAGATCGAGACGAGAGAGAGAAGAAACCCTATGGATAGGGCAAAAAAAAAAACCAGAGAGAGAGAAAGAGAGAAGGATGAAGAAAAAAAAAAAGGAAAATGGAAATGATCGGTCAGTATAAGGTCAAGATATGAGTTTTATACTTAGTTGAAATTTCAGATGCAATGTATCTGTGCCCAAAATTCAGATCGTATTTTTAATTTATTCCCACAACACACAAAAAGTTGCTTAAGATAGACCAATTTTTTTTCCCCCTTGGGAACGCGTTAAGGCAAGTAATGAGGTGTTTGGTTACTGAGTTAGTATAATAAATTGTTTTGTTTGGTTCCGAGAATACTCTTCTTCTCTACGTTTGCGGCCAACGTAAGAATCGTTTTTTTTTCTTTTTTTTTACAAAGGTGTAGTAGCAACTTCCAACGATGGAAGAACCATTTTGGAGATATTAAATTAGATCACAATCAGCTACTAATGGTATTAGAATTAACCAAGATATTCTTTGTAATTAGGACTGTTGCAAAATATCTCTTAGATTCGCGTCGATTCGTTATTTATTTCTATTCGATTCGAAAATCCGGATGTTTTGTAATTTAACGATGAAAATCAGATACTAAAAATTAATTTCCGTCAAAATCGAACCAAATCACAAATATTAAAATTTTAAGAGACGCATATCTGATGCTCTTCGAAATATGTATACACATTGATATATATAGAGATAATTACATATATATATTATATAATTATTATTTATATATGTACATTTTATAAATTTCTATTTTTCAAATTTACTTTTTAAATATTAAATTTTAAGAAATAAAAAACAATATTTTTTTAGTTAAGTATTACTATTTTTGGGTAAAAATTCTAATGTTTTTTATATTTTTATAATTATTTTAAAACTTTTACAAAGTAGATCGAATATCCGGAAAATAATTCAGATTTTAACGAATATCCGATCATTTACAGAATGAATATGGATCATAAAAGTGATAATCCGGACGAAGCGGAGCAGATCGGATCACGGATATCACCAAAATCCAAGATATTCGCTCCGTACCCACTCCTAATTCATAATACATATGTTTCATAAATTGTATCATTTGTCTGTCTTATGAAAGATTCGTAAACACCAAACCATCATCTTCATGACAATTAGTAGCTGAATAACTTCAAAAAGTAGACATTTCAAGAGCTTCAAAGTTTTTCATCCTATACTTTCCTTCTTCATCTTTAAAATACCATCTATCATATTATTATATTTTCATTTCACAACTTGACCTTCAAAGGAAACTAGTATAGTAATTCTTTATTACTTAAAATAGTCGAGAACAGTGTAATCGACAAGTAAAAACTCTTAGAAAAAAATTATCGGACAAATTTCCGAGATGTTTATCTTCATTGATGAGATTTATGGAGAATCTTTAAAAAAAATTACTCCATGATCTTATCTGCATCGGCGAAGATTTCTTGATATCTCCATGTGCTATATTTTTTGTGTATAGAACATTCTCAAAACTCAAATGTTTTTTTAGTTTTAGAGCTAATATCCAATTTAAAGTTTGGAGAGGAAATAAAACATGTTGATTCCTGCTTAAGTGATGCTTGAATAAGCTGCATTCATTATTGATGTTGTTAAATGTTGAAGTGGATTAGTTGCTTCCAATTCTTTAAGATTTAGCATAGGTCTAACAAGTCTTGGTGGTTGAGATATAGGAACTTGAAAGGAGCTATCAGAACTCTTAGATGGATGCATATATTGATATTTGAGTTTTCACCTTCTTCTCACAGGAATCAATTAAGTTTTAAGATTAACCAAAGTCATCATAGGTGGAGAAAGAAAGGGACAAGGACTAGTGTGGTGAATGATACGACAATAGTTACTACAAATCCTCTGGAGTCGTTCATATTCAAATTACCTCATGTCATACTAATTTTATATACGTTAAAAATATAAATAAAACATAAACAAATTTGTTAACATTCTTCAGGTAATCAAAAATTCATTCCCATAAACTTACTATTTTTTAAGTTTTTAATGTTTTCACTTACGAATAAAAGATATCATAATACATTTATAAATATAATTTTTTATCAAATTAAATTAATCTTAAATTAATTACATTGTTATTATGACTTCAGCACTCATTATTTCTTGGTTAATATCCATGTTGAATGAATTAAATTTTTTGATACATGACAAAATCTGATTGACCAATGACAAACGTTATATATCTAAACTTTTTTTACTAAAAAAATAACAAAACATAATAATTAAAAAAATGGAAAATTCATATAGTGTCTCGATTTTTTATTATCTGCCACCGATATTTAATTAGTAAAGTGTAATAGTTTATTATAATCTTTTAAACTGCAAAATCTTTCAGATCTACAGATTTCCCATGTGGGAAAAAGTTTGAGTTAAAAAAAAAAATCAGATTTGATGAACTTGCATATCCTACGATTGAATCACCAATGCAATAATCTCCCACACCATGATGACTCAGAAGGTTCCCTGATTAACAAATCAATAATTCATATAAATCTATTATACATACTACCTTTAAAAAATATTATGGTCGAATTTAATCAACGTAAAATGATTAAACTTGGAATCTGAATGTATCTGTGAAGAGGACCCATTACCCATTATAAACATATGTTATAAAAAGAGAAAGTGAACAAAAGCCACCCAAGTGGTCGTGGAAGCATTATCCTATTCATTGCTTAAACAGCCCATGTTCTTATTATTGCAATTCTTCATGTCTCAACATCAACTAGGACTTTTTTTTTTGGTCAGCAACTAGGACATTTTTAATTATCAAACACATTGAAATCGTTTGGTATTTAGTATATACTATTTTTTAAATCGTTTTCTTATATTCTTTCCATATCACTTTAAGTGATGTTGAAGAGAAATTTTTTTGTTTCATTTTAATTGATGTTTTTAAGTATTTGATTTTTTTTGACAATTTATATTCTCCAGTATGTTTTCTTATTAGTTATAAATTAGTTTTAGACTTTTAGTTAATGATATTTTAATGTAAAAGAGGTAAATCAAATAAATTTATATGATTTTTTAATTTGTGTGTAAAAACCTAAAACAATCACTTAAAATGAAATAGAATGAGTATTATAGTTCAAAATTTTATTTCAGAATTTATGATTAGAGACTATCCTTGAAAAAACCAAAGAAAGGAAGATCTAAGACCGGTTTTTACTACCAAAACATTTCATCCATAACTCAAAAATACTTTCCACATCAACCATTAAGCTAATTTGAACAAAAGTGCAAATAAAAGTAAACAATGAGTTCCTGTTTTGAGTTTGGTTAGAATCTCTAGTCTGACATTCTTCGTTATACTCTTATAAATGAATTCGAATTCGAATTCACTAATTTTGTGCCAAAAGTTGTCCAACTTCCCCGACACAATATCATGTGTAATTAATTCGAACTCATAAAATATTGTGCTTAATCGGTCGATACCTCATTAAATATTTTGTTATTTATGATATAATCTATAGTTTGGTTTAAGCAGGGAAGTGATCAAAACATTTCCAAGAGATAATAAGATAATTAATGTGGTATCGGTCGATTTTATACGAACCACTAAAGTATTTCATTAATCAAGCAAACAGTAAACACTTCAGCAAGAACACAAATATGTATTCAAAAAGGTAACTCTGATTAGCTCTCGCACAGTCACAACTCACAACGTTAGCAGCCTCTTTCCAAATTTCTAATGAGAGTGTTTCGTTGACAGCAATTACTAAAGAGTTTGAGAAATCTTTTTCTTAATAACATGTCTGTTTTAGATCAGCTCATGTGTCTCCATTTAGACCACGGACGTAAATACATCCGCCAACAAGAAAAATAAAATCATTAATGTCACATTAATATCGAATCAATCTTCGGTGTCGATAATTTCATAAACACAAATTTTGAAACTTGGAAAACAAGCCTTTTCTTTTCACCTACATGAAATCAGTGTCAAAGTGAATGTAAAATCTTCATAAGACGACATACCACTTTCAACTCATCTAAATTTAAAACACTCTTAAAATAAATTAAATAAATATTAGTAACAAATAAATCACTATCACAATTGTTCGTAACGGGGTTAGCAACAATAATATTTTCTAAGGAATTCGGGGAACGAAGTGGCTTCTTTATTAATGACAAATGAGATACAAACACTGGGTCTCGGTTCGGCAGTTACAAGGGTTCTGCCGAGCCGACGGTGTTTACGAGAACAAACAATTATAGAGAAAGCTAAGTGTTTGCAGGAAAACCGAGCTCTCTCTTATTCTCTGGGTAATAACTGTTGGAAATCGGATCCTTTGCACAAGGGTTTCTCCTGATATTTATAGGGGGGGAGAACCCTAAAGCTTCACTTGTCTTCTCCCGAAAATGACCATTTTGCCCCTCCGGGTCTTTGTGGGCTTATTTTGTAAAGAAAACTCATTAAACATATTATCAAAGGATTTGGGCCATTAACATGGATGGGCTTGGCCCATACCCAACAACAATGTAATCATAGATATGATATAGCCAACTAAACACAAGAATTCAAAATTTAAAGATATTTTGTCAAAAATAGATCTTAAATATTTTGTCACAAACATTGTTTTCGTTAGTGTTTTTGTCCAGAGTATGACCACATTAAAATATCATTTTCTTGTAGATATATCCTCCGTACCAATTGTAGTATATATGTAGCCGTCCTTGTCTCCTTGGATGCGTTCAAACTATTAGGTGTTATTTTCGGGAAGGAAGAGAAGAGTGACATGAGAAACAAATTATAACTAAAATTCTTAATTAATCACTAAAAAGCAGCGATAAAGTTAAACTGGTCAATACGCCTTAAGAAGAGGTTCATGCATCTTGAGTTAGTGACACCATAAGAAGAGGATCATGACAGCAATTACAATAAATTAAATAGCTAATGATCCAGCTTGATTATGGAGTTAGTGGGCCGGTTCCGGAAAAACATGCCTAGATTATGTAAATTGTATGTACACCTTGTTAATAAAGCATAGATTAATACACAATTTGAGGAAGTAGTCAAATAAAATAATCAGACAAATGTTATGCATGTATTAATCACATATTTGTTGGTTTTTGTCATAAGATTAGACTGGATCAACGCGACAACGCGTAAGGATTGGTTTACTCTAGCTTTGGACTCGATATATTGACAAAGTCCAAGTCCAAGTCCATTTCGTTGTCGTGACTGGTTATTATTGAGCATGGCCATTCTCGTGTTCTATACTTTAACCACTTGGCCGTTCAAGAACTACTTTAGAGACTCTTCCACTTTGACACCAGCCTGATGAATTAGTAAAAACAAAGAAAAAAGATTGTACTTTAGAGAGAGGGCAGTGGAAGAGGATATATTCGAAGACTTACAGACAGATCCAGTCTCAAGGCCAGGCCCATAAAACATATGTTTGCGGCCGTATATTTTATAAAAAAACTTTTGGCCCTGTTTTGAAAAAAGGTTTTTTTAGTTCAGTGGTAATATTTTTTTTTAGAGGTTAGGGAACTCCGGTTCAAAGCCAAATATTAACCTTTTTTCGTTTTTTGCAAATTAATACATAAACTTTTGAGGTTAAACTTTTCTTTTATATAAGCAGCTCATTTTTTTTATTTGCTGGTGACCCTAAAAAATTTATAAACGACTCTGCTTACAGATTATCATGGAGACTAATTAGAATTGTTTGGATCGAATAGGCTATTTAAGGATATAAACACTATAATCAAGTGTCTTTATAGAGGCATATTAGAACAGAGGTCAATACAATTAAAGAATACGGTTGTTAGTGTTAGCACGAAAAATAGTCATTTCTCGAGAAGTTGCTCTAACATGAATCATGTATTTGTTGCGAGGATCTAACACAAGTTTGGCACCATTATCACCAAGTGTTATAGCCCCCCAAATTTTTTTTTTTATATATACACATAATATAAACAAAATAAATTGCTAATAAAATGACAAAAAAATTTTGGTTTATAACCTGACTAAATAAAAAAAAAAGTGATTATTAAAAAGAAGCCCAATAAAATGTTTAAATACTGGCTTTTAATCTTTATTTTATTTAACCCTCATAATCTTAGGGCCGACCCTGAATACGAACAAGAAAGATAACAAAGATAATGGAAGAAAAGAGATCTTTGAACTCGATGAATGATTAATTACGTGAGAGAGAGTATTAGGAGTTGTGTTGATGAGCGTTGTGAATGAGAAAAGAAGAGAGTACATTGCCTTATATAAGGTTTTTTACGAGACCTAATCCTTACCTTTTTAGGATTTTTTCTTTTTAACGTCGGTGTATTAACTTTTTAGGATTTTATCTAGTATTCTAACTTTTTTTCTAATTTAATCCACGATTTAACCCTTTTTAATTATAATTTATGTTTTTGAAGTAAGATTCAACTCTTTTCTAATTTTATTGAAAATCTTTTATTTTGTAATGGTAGACGTACATCTTCTGAGTTAAGAGTTAGCCTTATTTTGTGACGAAACCTACTCAAGTACATCTTCTAAAACAGGTAAATGATCAGCTACTAAAGGCTCTACAAAATTGGTTTGTAAAAGCGTAAAAATGTTTTGAAAAACAGTGCACGTCTACCATTTTTTCTAGAAAAAAGTTGCATGTCTTGATGATAAAGGGCCGGCCCTGTTCGTATTCAATCGATAATGGCGGAAACAAGGAAGATCTTCAGCTTCCTGCTCGTGATAACAACCTTCACGGTTCTCTTAGGTTACAGCTCGGCCACAATCTACAAAGTAGGAGATTCCGATGGATGGACAGCGAAGGACGACACGTATCACGATTGGGCCAAGGGTAAGGAGTTCCACGTCGGTGATTCTCTAGTCTTTGAATACGATCGCAACTTCAACGACGTTACTCAAGTCGCTGGCGCTTTGGAATATGAGTTCTGCGACTCTTCTTCTCCTAAAGCAATCTACAACACAGGACACGATCTTGTGACTATTGGGAGATCAATGAGATCGACCTAAACCGAAGAACAA
>OVAQ01002833.1:399-11444 GCA_900406345.1 Erysimum cheiri | reverse complement strand
GGTGGCACAACCGTAAATAAAAGAAGAAGATGAGGATATGGGTGTAATATACATTTTCTACTTAAATTCAAATTCATTAGCAAACACCCCTAAACAAAATCGTGTAAAGTATTAGATCTATTGGAGATACAACGTTAACATACTCTTTTTTTATAAATGAAATACCAATTAAAAATGTAAATATTTGTCATCATAACTGATTATAAATATATACTGCAATGTATTTTTAAGAAAAGTTAGAAAAAATATTATTAAATTAATATCTCGTTTTAATTCTCCAAATTCTTTAAACATAGAGATTGAGTAGATTTTTTCCAATGGTAAATATGATTATGCAATAAACTTTTGGTAGTGATAAAACTTTTTCTTTTAACTAAAATACTGAGTTCATATACATAGAATATTTAGATCATGACTCATGAATCAAATCTTAGACATATTTAGATCGACAAGGCTCGATCCGTAGCTAGATCCCTACTAGGAGGGGTAACGCGACTTATTGGAATCTAATCTCCAATGGAAAAGGTGGATTCAAGTGGACTTAACAATATGACTAAAGACACTTTCCCAATATCATGAATCAAATTTTAAAAAATGATTTTTCTTTAACCAAAAAAACAAATTATAAAAGAAAAAGAAAAGATATAATCACAATGATCACATGAATACAAACATCTATTCAAAAATATTTGAGACCGAATGAATAAAGAATATTAAAACTCATATATATCAACACATACCTTTGAATGCATAACCGATTTCGAAATCACATGTTTGATTCGATCAAGTCTTATTCTTATAAAATATTTTCAACAAATCTGAAATGTTTGTGTTTTAGTAGATGCGGCGGAACTGAAAATGAAAAGAAACATAGATTTCTAAAACCTTATATATGGANTTTTTTTTTTTTTTTTTGACGGCATATTTGTTTTATTCTTTAAAAAATGTCTTTTAAGCTTTTTTTTCCTCGAAAATAAATTTCATTAACCGGAATAAGAGTATGTGGTTTCTTTAAAAAATGTCTTTTAAGCTTTTTTTTTTCTTGATCCCACACCATCTCAAGTACCTCCACCCCTGAAAGTTACAATGGTTTCTAAGTAGTAGAGGGAAGAGTATGTTTCACGATTCTATTGGCCGCATGATTTGCGCACCGAGGTCGGAATGAGAGGGAGAATGCATCAAACTCCTCTTGGTATCAGATAATGTCGTCTAAAATAGAAAATATTGATTCTAGTGAATTTAATATGTCATATATTAAATTAACTACTGTTTAATGTAAATAAACTACTAATACTAAAAACTAAGAAAAAAGTTCAAAGACATTGAAAAATTGATATAACCTTATGATTTTCCGAAGTAATAGGTGTTTACTGAATAAATATGGCTCATCATGAATCTGATTATAAATCTAAAATGGACAAAAATATCTTATCACTTTATTGTTTATCACAAAAAGGGAAATTATTTTGATATTTTATAATCATATTCAAATATTTTTCTTTGATATGATTAAAATTTCATACAAATTATCTTGGAGCATAATAAAAAAAAAATGAAATTATTGAGAAATTTAGCGAGCAAGCTATAACAATAATAAATTCAAATTAAATAAAAGAATTAAGAAAAATTTGTAAATAGATTAGAAAATTTATGTCTTTTTTATTCTCCAATGGCTTTAAACACAATTGCAAATTAGAGGATTTTGCAATATAAATTTGGTAGTCCAACCATTTGGTTTTTATATAACCGGAATATTCATTATATTAACTTTTATAAACTGAGTTCATATTATCTATTAGTCCTGGCCATTCGGTCCACCAATCGGGTTCGGTTCGGGGGTAATTCGGGTTCGGGTTTTGAAATACCAAAATATTAAGCCCATTCGGATATTGTAAAATTTCGGTTCGGTATCGGTTCGGGGTTAGTAACAACTACTAAACCCGGTTAAATCAGGTTATACTTGTAAGTACAATGTTCTTGAAGCCCTAAACGGCTCTTGAACCAATTGATTAATCTCAAATCATTTCATCCTTGATTAGAGATAGCTATTGCAACTAAGCATAACTACGAGGCTTATCACTAAAAGTTATCTCATGTTTTGATTTGAGTAAGAGAATGGAAAATCACATGAATTGACAAACTAATAATAACACTTGTTATTTTGAACCAAAGAGTTACAGATGTTGTTTTTACACTATCCTATTCTTCTTTCTATGTAACAATTTTCAACTTTTGAATCCGTAAGCTAACATTTTATTGTACAAAGAAACTCACCATGTTGTTAAAACCCCTTCTTCTCTCATTATCTTTACAAGCTCATTGCTCTCGCTGAGCCTACTCTTTCATCAACCTGCAAAAATTACACCCCATCATGTTTCAGTGAATCATCATGTCCAAGTGAAGACACAAGTAGCGAGTAGTAAAGAAACATATGAGACTTGTGTTGCTCTTATTAAGCAGACTTAAATATATCTGACATCAACCACAAAATAACAGTGGGTTCAAGAACGAGATGTTGTATCACTGAGAATCATAATGAGTTTATATTGACTGTAGGAGCAGACAGTAAAATATCTTTACAGTTATACCGTTGCTTCTGTAGCATCTGTCGACTTGTTCTCGCTGGCAACATCCGTTGATCCCTTGTCTAAACAATCTTTCAAAGTTCAAACTAAGAATTTGTCATCCACATTTGGCTAAAAACCAAAACAATAATCACACCAAACCAAGTCTGTGAGATCTTCTTGAAGGGAAGAGCTTCTTCTGATGCCCACCACTGATCTTGTATTAACCTAACAATGAAATACACAAAGCACAGTATCAGTAATCTTCATGAAGCTTACACACAACAGCAACCAAATATACACATGTAACATGAGGACTGACTTGACAAGTAATCACTAGCAAATAAATACTTGATTAACCCCTCACATGTGCTTTGAAGAGAAGATTGTTGCTCTACCACTCCTCTTCTCTTGAGGATAAACTGTTTTAAGAAAGCATATCGAGGTAGCTTTTGTCCAATCTCCCATCATGCAACATATTAGTGACCAAGCCAATGCATGAAGCATCTCCAGCAAACCCACAACTCTTCATTTCTTTGATGAGTTCTGCTGATGCGGCTTTGTTACCATTTCTAAGATGTGCCTTGATTAGCGTATTATATGTACATTCATTTGGGAGAGTCCCATCTTCTTTCATTTTTCTAAACAAAGCATCTGCTTCCTGCTCTAAACCTTTCCCACAAAATCCGGAGATCATTATAGTGTATGTTTTAACATCAAGCTTTACTCCTTCGAGGCTGAGACTACAAAATAAATCCCACCCATCTTCCACCTTCCCAGCCTTGCACATCCCTTCAATCATAATATTATATGTGACAATATTAAGTTCTATTTCAGTCTTTTGCAAATCCCCAAATATGACCAATGCTATCTCTAGCTTCCCATTATTACAAAGACCATCTATCAAGATGTTGTATGTCATGATACAGCGAGGCACGCCACCAGAAACCATCTGTTGGAATACTTTTTGGGCATTATCGCAATCTCCAGCTTCAAAAAACCCATGAATAAGAGTGTTGTAAGTGATTGTGTTGCCAACCAATCCTCTTTGAGACATCTCACAGAAGAGTTTCATTCCATCTTCAACTCTCTTAGACTTACAAAATCCATTTATGAGAGTACTATATGCCACTACATCTGGGTAACAATCCTTGCTAATCATCAAATCAAACGTTTGTCTGGCGTCCTCTAGCCGATCATGAATGCAAAACCCGTTGATCAATGAACTGTAAGTGAAAGTATCAGGAGCTATAGACCTTTGGAACATTTCCTTGTACAAATTTTCAGCCTCTAAAAGTTTCCCCTCTTTCGCAAATGCATCGATCAATGCATTGAACGTAACTACATTAGGAGTTATTTTTCTCTTGATCATATCGCTTAGTAGTCGAGAGGCATCACTCCATCTTCCGTAATTACAAAGGCAAATTATGAGGGAGTTATAAGTAACCACATCTGGTTTGATTCCTTTGTTGTCCATTTCATCAAATAAGTCAAGTGCATCATTCACTTGTCTGTATTTGCAAAGACAATCAATGACTGTGTTGTAGATAACAACATTGGCCTCTATTTTCCCTCCTTCCATCTTCTTGACCAGATTTAAAGCCAAATCAATATCACCTCTCTTGCATAGTCCATTTACAACCGCACCATAAGTAACCAGATTCGGTTGGCATCCTTTCGCAACCATCCGTTCAACTAAAGCCACCGCTTCAGAACCTCTTTCGTGGAGAAACAGTCCATGGATTAGCGTCGTAAACGTGACAGTATCAGGTTGATATCCCATTCCCACCATTTGATCAAGCAAATCTACAGCCTCGGATATCCTCTTACCATAACAATACCCATTGAGAAGCGAGTTAAGCGTGACAATGCTAGGCTCATAGCCAAGTTTCAACATCTTCCCAAGAATAGCCAAAGCAAGAGAGAGCTGAGAGCGGCGACAGAAACAGTTAATGAAAATACTGTAAGTATAGAGATTATGTGAAATCCCCAGATTTTGCATCTGCTCACCTAGAGAGATGACAACATCATACTTCTTCATCTTAGCAACGGCACTCAACAATTTACTGAAATCGATAATTGAAGGAGAAGGACGAGAATTCACCATTTCACTGAACAAACCAATCGCATCATCTAGGTTAATATCATGTAGCCTATTTCTCAATATCTCTCTGTAACTGTAATCATCACTGCCACTGGCGAAAGCTCGTTCCCAGAAAAACATTCCGCAGAGATTAAAGGAGGAAGAAGCAATTCGAGGATTACCTTTCCCATGGAGATTACGATGAACAAATCTCCTCCTCGTCGTCATCGAAATCGATCTCCTCATCGTCCCGATTTGGCTTCAGTTGATTTGAGTTCTTTCTCAATCTCAGTCTCACAAAGTCCGGGATTGAGTTATGCAAACCGGTGGGGTTCTGGTTTAGAACTTGTTACTAAACCGGGTTTACTAACGCAGCGTTTATACCCAATTTTAGTTTGAAAAAAAACATTACTATGATCGCTTAATCAGATCCCACCAAAAAAAAATGATCGCTTAATCAGAATTAGATATGTCTCATTCGATTTAATTAATCAGGAATTCAAAATTTTATACTATGACATATACTCTATCCATAGTCCATATCAAACTAATTGATGTTTTCATTAATAAATTAGTAAAAATCCCAAAAATTATATATAAGAATCGTAGTTTTTTAGACCTAATCTATGGACTAACGGGCTTTCATGAAATATATATTTTGGGCAGGCCTGGACATTCGGGTTTTCAATCAGGTTCGGTTCGGAGGCATTATAGTTGTTTTGAAATACTAAAATATTAATTTCATTCAGATATTTTGAAATTTCAGTTCGGTATTGGTTCGGATGCGCTCGGGTTCGGTTCAGGGTTAGTAACAACTATTAAACCTGGTTAACCCTGAAATACCTTCGAGTCTTGTACTCATTCGGGTCCTAAAATACTTGTGTTGAGAACCGAAAATACCCGAAATAATTTTGGATTTGGGTCGAGTTCGGTATTTCAACCCATTTTTACACAATCTATCTGAATTACTTGAAAATATCTAAAATACCTGGAAACAAAAATTAAAACATTGGCTACTTTTTATCAAAATGTATCTGAAAATATCCAAAATTTCTGGAAAAAAAAAACTAAAATATTTGTTACTTTTTACCCAAATGCACACAAAAAATATCTGAATTATTCAAAAATATCTAATATATTCAGGTTTAAAATTATAATTTTTGGTATTTTAGTTATTATAAATATAAGTATTAGCAAAAATCTTATATAAATTTCAATTTCTTATATTTTCTTAAATAAATTGTGGGGAATTTCCACATCTTTTTACTAAAAAAAATTATTATTTATGATTGGAACATAATATTCTTACCACACAAATGCTTGTCTAGTCTCTAGAAAGGATGATTTGGTTCTTAAGTTAAGTCGTGTTCTTTGATCAAATGTGTCTTCTTGTTATTGATTTGAGATTTTGAATAATTATTGGGTTTGAATGTTACTATCAACAATCAACACATGATAAAGAATGAGATACTCCAGTAGAAGCTATGTTAAGTAAAACAAAAGTCAGTCACTATGCACTGACTGATTTAGAGGTGTGATCATAGCCTTTTGAAGAAGTTCATAACCAGCTAAGTTCAATGCTCCAAGAGGAGCAGTCCAAAAGAACCTTGGAACAGCTCCTTTGTAGAAAGCTAGAGGACCCTCATGTGTGAGAATGGAATAAGCAGCCATCCACATCGACAATTCCACGCCTTGTGGAGCCGTCATCATTCTCGTTTTAATCACATCGAACGGTGTTGTTAGGACAGCCGTGAAACCACCGGACAAAGCTCCAACCGCAATAGCCTCCCACGGCTCCAACTCTCTCCCTAATTGTCTCTCCACCACCTGTGAAACTCAAACCCGACCATGTCATATTAATTACACAAAGACATGTGATTGTTCTGTTCTATCATGATTACCTTTTTTGATTGGTTGTAAAGTCCCATTCCAGCAACGTAGAAGGGAACCTCGCGTAGAAGGGTAACACCGGTCCCACGAAAGAGCCCTTTGAGTCCATCTTGATGCCATGTCGAAACCGTAGCTTCCACTATATTATCAAACTGGTTGGCTTGTAACCGTTGTTTCAACACCTCACACGGTATTCGCAATGTTGTCCCCAAGACTGTGCCAATAAAAGACGAGATTGACTGAACCTACAGAAACAAGAAGAAAACAAATTCAAAGAATGAAACATTATGTAGCACAAAGTTGGAAATGAGCTTTTAATAAACTAACTTGGATGTCGAGAAGAGTAGGAGCAACGAGCGGTATTGCCAATTTACTTGCTTCATATATACTTGTTCGTAATCCATGGCTGCAATATCAAAACGAAAGATAAGACCACGATGATGCTTACAACCAAAACCCAATGCAAAACATAAGAGATGAAACCTTGCAAATTGACCAACAACAGCAGGAACAGAGCCTTTGTATAAACCTCGAGCACCAATCTCTGGAATCTTTGACAATATCTCCAGAAAAGACAATGTTGTTGATGCTTGAACTTGTGTCTTAATGATCCAAAAACCAAATATAAGTAATAAGCACAATCTCATCATAAACACTAAACAAGAACCTGACCTGAGTCAAGAGATTATCATACCTTGACAGTGTCCACTGGATGCATTAAAAAAGCAGAGGAAGCACATGAAATTCCTCCAGCTAATGCAGATTTAAGAAGATCCCCAACATCTAATCCCACTCTTGTCCTAACAGTTACAGATTTACTCCTACATAGACCCCAAAAAACAAGTGATTTAGTCTCATAATGTTTAAAAAAAGACAGTATCTAACAAGTCTAAAAGGTTCTTGTCCTCACCGAGTTTCATTGGATCTTGAAGTAAAGTTTCCAACTTTTGCAAAATTTAATTTACCTATAAACCTAGACGCATCTAAATTCGTTGTTTTGTGGAAACATGGGTCGAGTTTTTGAGATTCGAGAAACAAATCATTGAGAATAGAGAGTAGTTGAGATTCAGGTGATACATGTTTTCTTCTCAGAGCTTTAACCACCATTCTTGGTTTCAGTGGATCTGTGGATAAGCCTTGAAAACTAATCTGTTCATCTTTCGTCATTAGAGGAAAAAAAAAAAAATTGTGATTTAAGAGGAGTAATGTGAGATTAGTCAATGTTTGATTTCAATTTGGGGTTTTGATTCTCGACTTAAGACATTTTTGTTTGTAGCTCTGCAAGTGTTCTTTAAAGTATTAGTATAAAAAAACAATGCCTATGAAGTGTTCGACGAAATGACTGTGTGATAAAAAAGTTAAGATTTGTGACTGAAGTGAACCAATTGGATAAATCACAGCTACATTTAAACTAACTAATACTCTAAAGAACACTTTTAAACCATTATAAATTTTAAATCTTAATTGGACAATTATAATTGGTATCAATTTATAATTAATTTAAAGAACACTTTTAAATCTTAATTTTGGGCGAGTGTTTTCATTATAAATTTTGAGCTACTATACGATGGATGATCCTACCTACTACAACATTCCGAAAACAAAACCATTTCAAAGATGAAAATAAATATATCTCCTTCAAAAAGTCATCTATATAACAACTATATCCCGTAAAACTCATATTCTCTGATAAGTGAGTAACCTTTTGTTGGTCAACTATATGATCATCCGTCTGTAGCGTGTCCCATATGTTAAGATTTTCACCAACCTTAGACAGCCTCAAGCTTTATGCTATGTCAAACACACCAATCACCAAAACAGACCAAGCAATAAAGAGAGGAAGAAGAAGATAAAACAGAGCAGAGAAGCGGAAGAAGAGGAGCACACAAGCATTTGTTCACCCGGTTCACAGTGTTAACTAACCGCTACGTCCGGTTAGGATCTTTCGATCCACAACTCCACTATGAAGAAGAAGGTGACTACAAGAGATACAAGTGATTCACTCTCAAGAACTCACCGTGTATCACTCTCTCGTTCTCCCTGAGAAAACCCAACCCAAAGCTTAAGCTCTTACATGTTTTCTCTCACCCTTCTATCTACTAGAGCTACATTGTGTCTCTCTTCTTGTGGCTTACCTCTCTCACGTCTTCATATCACTTTATATATGTGAGACAACCTCAAACCCTAGTGCAGCTACCAAACGATCCTCTTTAATTCACAAAAGGAGAAAGTATCCTTCTTGGCCAGCAATACAAATGCTCCTCCTTGTGGTCCCAAAAGAACTTAACCGAACTCAACTTCAATTTACATTTAACTTGAGTTTACCTTTGGTTAGCATTGGTCCTTGTTTGCTTGCTCATCAAGTTCACATCTTCACAAATCTCCACCTGAAAACATGATGATGAAACCAAACAACCTGCACTAACTTGAGAGAGTACCTTCTTCTACTTTCTTGGATCCCAATCTTGGCTCTTGAGTATATTACTCTGCCTTGATAAGTAGCAGTTTAAAAAACGCCATAACCCTGCTTGATCCTTGCTGCATTTAACTTACGTTCAATGCACTTCAGTTGTGACTCACATTGCTTTTATATAGGAGTGGTTAGGGTTTAGATTTTACCATTAAAACAAAATTAAATATCGGTTTGGGTTTATAAATGAGTGGTTAGGGTTTATATTTTAAAATTAAAACGAAATTATATATTGGTTTGGATTTATAAATGAGTGGTTAGGGTTTAGATTTTTAAATTAAAACAAAGTTATATATCAGTTTGGGTTTATAAAAAAGTGGTTAGGGTTTAGATTTTTTAATTAAAACAAAGTTATATATCGGTTTGTGTTTATAAATGAGTGGTTAGGGTTTAGATTTTAAAATTAAAACGAAATTATATATCGGTTTGGGTTTATAAAGGAGTGGTTAGGGTTTATATTTTAAAATTAAAACGAATTTATATATCGGTTTGGGTTTATAAAGGAGTGGTTAGGGTTTAGATTTTACAATTAAAACGAATTTATATATCGATTTAGGTTTATAAAGGAGTGGTTAGGGTTTAGATTTTACAATTAAAATGAAGTTATATATCGGGTTGGATTTATAAATGAGTGATTAGGGTTTAGATTTTAAAATGTCTTGAGTATCACTACTCTGCCTTGATAAGTAGCAGTTTAAAAAACGTCATAACCCTGCTTGATCCTTGCTTCATTTAACTTACGTTCAATGCACTTCAGCTGTGACTACTCACATTGCTTTTTCCAAAATTGTAACTTACGTTTAATGTTTTTCCTATTTTTCGCTTCGCAACGGTACCTTGTTTCTAATTTTCTCCTAAATTGATTGTTCGATATAAAAGTTGCTATTTAGATGTTAATAAACAAAAAATTGTATTATTGTTGTGTAATAAAATAGGTATAAGTGTTGTCTAAACTCTAGTCCCTTGTGTTGACAATCAGAGAGATATGGCAGAGGAAGCTAACGTCGATGTGAAGTCATCGACGAAGAAGGATATACAAAATTATCTCTGTCAATATTGCGGAATAAGCAGATCTAAAAAGTATCTTATCACTTCACACATCCAATCTCATCATCAGGTTTGAGAACTTCTCCAGTTTGATTCCAAAATCTCATCTGTTTTCTTCATGGTTAGAATTTGAGGATTTGAGTTTGGTGAAGACTTCGATTCAAAAATTTTAAACCGATGATGGTTTTGTAGAATTGAGAGTTGTTTGATTCGTTTGTTTAGATGGAACTTGAAGAGGAAAGAGATGATGAAGCTTGTGGGGTTGAGGAAGAGTCTTCAAGTAAACATACTTGCCAAGAATGTGGTGCTGAGTTTAAGAAACCTGCTCATTTGAAGCAGCATATGCAGAGCCATTCGCTCGAGGTAGATTTATGTATCCTCTTCAATTCCTGTCATGAGAGGTCGAATTGTTTTCATTCTGTATGTTGCAGCTACACTGCAAATCTAATACAGATGGAGATACATAGAGATACTCGTGGGTTTTCGTAGTTTGGGTTTTGTTCTTATTGTGAACTAAATATTTATGCCTTTGCAGGAAATAAATGGCCTTTTGTTTAATACAAAAGCCCTTAGTTATATAATTGCGTGAGGCATTGGATCCGAAAGAGATNCTAGTATCAGGTTGGGAGACCTCCTGAGAAGCTCCAGCAAGTAAGCCTCGATCACGCAAAATGTTTGATGTCTGATGTTCTTTAGCTTGTTTTCTTTCAGAATGGTTTGGATTTTGTTTCATGAGTGAGCTATGTTATTGATTGTTTTCAATTTTTCTGTATGTAGAGACCTTTTGCGTGCTATGTGGACGATTGTGCTGCTAGCTATAGGAGAAAGGATCATCTCAATAGGCATCTTCTTACCCATAAAGGAAAGCTCTTTAAGTGTCCAATGGAGACTTGCAAGAGTGAATTCTCAGTACAGGGCAACGTTAGCAGGCATGTTAAGAAGTATCATAGTGCTGACAACACTGATAAGGACAAGACTGGAAATGGCGATA
>OVAQ01002832.1:0-11444 GCA_900406345.1 Erysimum cheiri | reverse complement strand
GGTATTGATGTTTTTCTCCAACCACTAATCGAGGAGTTAAAAGAATTATGGAGTAATGGAGTGGAGGCGTATGACGTTTCAGTAAATTAGAATTTCAACCTTAGAGCTGTTCTTTTATGGACAATCAGTGATTTTCCTGCATATGGTATGTTGTCGTGATGGACAACACATGGAAGACTATCATGTCCAATTTGCATGGATGATACAAATGCGTTTCAGTCGCCGGCTGGTAGAAAGACATGTTGGTTTTACTGCCATAAAAGATTTCTTCCTAAAGGGCATCCACTACGAAAAAATAAAAAAGATTTTCTAAAAGGAAAGCATGCTTTAAATGACAACTCACCTCAATCTTTGACTGGTGAGCAAGTTTTATATGAGCGTATACGACATGTTGAACCTCCTAAAACTTCTGAAGTTGGTGGAAATGGTCATGAAGTCAGGGTCGACGGGTATGGTGTATGGCATAATTGACATCAGGAAAGTATACTTTGAGAGTTATCATATTGGACGGATTTGATGCTACAACACAATCTTGACATGATGCATCTCGAGAAGAATGTCCATGATAACATCATGTATACTGTTATGAATGTTAAAGACAGATCAAAAGACAATGTGAGGTCAAGAGTAGATATTGCACAATTTTGTGATAGGCCAAAGTTGCATGTGGATGATCGAGGAAAAGCTCCATTTCCTATTTGGAGATTGACGGTCAAAGCGAAAAACTTTTTACTAGAATGGGTGAAACAAGATGTTAGATTCTCAGACGGATATGTAGCAGATTTAGGTGGTTGTGCAGACATCAATGGTGGACAGTTCTCTGGTATAAAAAGTCACGACTACCATGTATTTATGGAACGGCTTCTTCCGTTTGTATTTGCAGAGCTGCTACCACGTAACGTTCATCTTGCATTATCAGGTATTTATATAAACTTAATGAATTTGGGGATGTGAGCACTATGGCACCCTTTTTACAAACATTGAGCACTCTCGCACCCTTTTCTATGAGGGGGACGTTTTTTTTACTTATTTGGTGTAAAGCGGACCAATTTGTCCTCGAGCTGCTCATTAAGAAATTAGGAAAAGCTAAACTAAATAGAAAATCTAGTTACTTTGTTTTTCTCTCGCCCATGAAACTTCTTCTTCCTTCTCTCCTCTCATCTTTTTTTTTTTTTATTAACTCCATGACTTTTGCTTTTTATTAGAATCACAACATGTTTCCACCATTAACAGACATAGCCAAACCAAGAAGCTGCTTAGACACAACAACCTCGTCGAACTCAGGACCATACACTTGATCGATCTCTTTCTCAGATTTTTCTCCACTTCAATTTTGTATTCAAATCAATCGTCTTGCTCGATTCAACTTCCAATTTTCTTAAATCTGAGTTTGAGTTCAATTTTGTTTGTTCTTATTTTCTCAAATCTAAGATTGATTTTGATTTCCTTTGTTCTTCTCTTCTCAAGAGCTGATGAAGAAACTATGAATTCGGTGGATACTCCGTTAATAAAAACGGAGATCTCGAGACTAATCTCCGTTAAATCAAAGGAGGAAGAAGACGAAGAACAAAAAAAAAAAATCCATCGACTTACAGGAGGAAGAAGACAACGACCCAGAAAAATAAAATTATTAAAAAGGAATTTTGAGAAGTGAACCACTGTTTACAAAACCAACATAATATAGATTCATCTTCTCTTAACCATCTATTTATTCATATTCAATCATCCATATGGTTTACACAACTATCCATATCACTTTATCCACTTATAACTATCCAACATGCTCAATCTAAAAAAGTCATATAGATTTGCTTTATCCACTTGCAAATTTTATATCAAAATATTTGCGCAGATTGTAGAGAGTCATATTGTAAAGTAGTTGAAGTTCCATGGTAAAATTGATGGGCTTCCAGGTTTTGTATCAATGATGTCCACGAAAATATGTCCACTTGTATTCGATATGGATAACCGCTAAATGGACAAAAAAATGATTTATTATTTTTGAAGTTTTACCCTCAAAATATAGCTATCCACTACACACCATTCACAAAACCCTAATAGTATTTACTATCCAATAGTGTTTACTATAAATAGTAAAAGTAAACCCTAAACCCTAAACCTTAAACATGTGTATCCACGAGATACCATCCACAACCATAGAACTCTATCTACATCCACTATACCCTATACCCTAAACCCTAAACACTTAAGCCTATACCCTATTCACTAAACCCTAAACACTATCCACTAAACTCTAAACCCCTAAACAATAAACCCTAAACACGAAACAATAAATAGTAAAAGTAAACCCTAAACATGTGTATCCACTAGACACCATCCACAACCATACAACGCTATCCACATCCACTATACTCTAAACCCTAAACCCTAAACACTTAAGCCTATACCCTATTCACTAAACAATAAACACTAAACACATAACCCTAAATACTATCCACTAAACTCTAAACCCCTAAACACTAAACTATAAATAGTAAAAGTAAACCCTAAACATGTGTATCCACTAGACACCATCCACAACCATACAACCCTATCCACATCAACTATACCCTAAACCTTAAACCCTAAACACTTAAGCCTAAACCCTATTCACTAAACAATAAACACTAAACACTAAATCTTAAACACTATCCACTAAACCCTAAATCCTAAAGTTTAACTACTAACCTTTAAACCCTCTACTCTAAACCCTATGCTAACCCTAAACTCTATCCATTAAACCCTAAACACTAAATTATAAACCCTAAATCTTAACCCCCTAAATCATATCCCTTAAACCCTAACTTCTAAATCTTAAACCTCATCCACTAAACTCTAAACTCTAACCCATAAATCATAAACCCTAAACATTAACCCCTAAAAACTAAACCTTAAACCTTAAAGCTAACCTCTACCCCTAAATCCTATACACTAAATCTGAAATATAAACATCATGGTATTGAAATCTTTATTAATCAAATCAACACTTGGAAAAAGGCGCATGTGGACGGTCACTTGATGGATGGTGAAACTACAAAACAATTATGGACAGTCACTTGTGGATGTCGTTATAAGTCATGTTATGAACTTATCATGCATGGTTACATTGAGTAGCAACCACTATTACATTGTAAAGACTTTACTAAAGAAATACACCTTTCATAATTTGACTTATCCTATCATCCATTCATTCATATCCATTCGACATCATGTTCAACACAACCATCCATGCCGCTTTATCCACATGTACTCAAATCTAGAAAGAATAATCAAAACACAAACTAAGAAAATTGATAACTTTGAATCAAATTCAATGGTTTTTTTTAACAATGATCACAAAATCAAAAGACAACCAGATTCCCAGGATAAAAAGTGTAATCGAACAAAGAAAACAAGAGCATACATTATGAACCTATCATCTTCTTCTTAGTGGTAGTTCTTATGAAACTTCTCAAATTTGACATAATGCAGATTAATTTGTAGGGAAGAGTGTTCTTGAGCGTAGATTAGAAGTAATTTCTATGAGCTCCTCAGAGAGACGAAGATCACCGAATGCCAACGCGAGAAACGACCTCTCGGTTCACTGCGAACAAATTGCCGAGTCTAACCGGCAGATGAAGTGGCGTTTCACGAAAAGGAACGTCGCGACCGTCAAAGTTGTTGGAGATCTGACCCGCAACTCATTCATGACTCACATAGTCAGATTTCATTGTCGTTGTTGCAGATGCCAAGGAAGACCGAGTCATGATTTTCCCGACGAGAGTTAATAGTGAGATTGAAAATCCAACTTACTCAACAAATATAAGTCTTCGTCTTCCTCTACTTCGTCTTCTTCAATTAAAGCCAAAATGAAATGGATTTGGGAAATGGGATGTTTACAGAAGGGAAGAAGTCGTCGAAGCTGTGGTGAGAAATTTAATTCCTTTTTTCTTAATTTATTTATTGCTTTATTTATTATTGTTGTCAAATAGCTAAGGAATGAGTGGTGTAATAGTTTGTAAAAGTTAAAAGGAGTAGATAGTTATCAAAAGGTAACGAGAAGGTTGAGTGTGTTATAAGGGTATTTGCGTAAAAAAAACAACAAAAAGGGTGTCCTCTTAAGTAGTGAAATTTGGTTAAGTGAAAAAGATTACAAATGCGCACATGCATATGTTCTACGGGATTGTGTTACTTCTGACCACATGAGAGGTAATTATTAAGTGAATGTTTCTAAATAGTTTGCGAAACGATATTGTATTGATATTTTTTTCTCTCTTACTTGTATTACTTAGATTGTTAGAAGTGCAAATTCGATATGAATATCCAGAATTGTCTGATGAAGAAGTCACATCTAAAAGAGATGAAGATTTTGCTTTATGGATTCGACAATATGTAAGTAATTACTATCTATATTGCCCTACTTAATATATATTATTATTTGTCTTAAATATGATGTTAATATGGTGGATTATGTTATATAGGTTAATACAATGAGAGATCAGGAGTCTTTTCCTCGATGGGTTTATGATATAGTCGAAGGTCCTAAAAATTGTGTCATCTCGTGTCCCATATATTTTACGAGAGGTTACCTGTTTCATACCTAAGATCATTGATGTACGAAAAAAACAATGAATTATGGTGTATGTGTCAAAGGACAAAACTATTCAGAAGATTCAGAAGAGTATGATTTTTATGGGATCTTGGAAAATATCATTGAACTTCAATATCCAGGTTTTTTGGGATTAAAGATCACCCTATTCTACTGCAAATGGTATGATCCTACTATTGGTAAAGGTACTCGAATAAGAGATGGAGGCATTGTTGACGTGCTCGAATCAGGGAAATATCATAATTATGAACTATTTATTTTAGGTAAAGTTCTGTTAACCAACGTTGGTGTTTAATTATATGCAGCAAAAACTTAGAATTAATTTTACTTTTCAGGGTCTCAAGCTGATCAAGTTTGTTATCTTCCATACTCGTGCATTAAACGATCCCGAAAAGTGTGGCTCTCAGTTCTCAAAGTCAATCCTAGGAATGCTGTTCAAAGAAAATTCATGAACGCGAATGAGTTAGTTATATTGCAGCAAACAACTGATGATGGATTGACGGATTTGATTGAAGAAATCGTAGTTGACAGTTTGGTTGTCGACCATCTTCCCGATGAATTCCAATGTAATGTTTCAACATCTGAGGAAGATGATGATGCTGATGATGATGCTGATGATGATGATGATGATGATGATGTCAATGAGGATGAGAATTAAGAATTTCTTTAACGTTTAATGTGTATTTGTTTTTAATGTGTGTTTGTGAAACAAAACTAATGTATGATATTTGTTAGATTATATCTGGTACAATTGGTGAAGGGCATAACTAATGTCTCCAATTTTTAAAAACAATGTAAGCTATATATCGTAGATATATATGTCTTAATGTTAAGAATACATGAATTGTTATAATGGTTCACTGGTAAACAACCCCATTTGTACATATAACAACCAATGTTCGAACGAGGCAAGAACATTTTCTGATATTATGTTTTAATTGTGACACCTAACAGGGCATCGCAAATTGGTCGTTAACTATTCACCTATTTGCGATTTATTTGTGACTAACACCTGAGTTCGGGACGACTTTGTAACCTGTTTCCGACGGTCGTATTTTACATGGAGATTTATCTATTCAATTTCTTACCATTGCCAATATTAGATGTCTTATAATGATTCCAACAACCTTAGACATAGAAAAAATAATGAATGACGTACAAATAATATAGAATTATAAACTTTTGTAAGATTTTCTTAAAAATCTTAAACATTGCCTAATATATTAGGTAATGTTTACTTATTCTTTGTAATGATCATAATTTCAATGCATTTCATAATTTTAGTAATGTAAGGGATTAATCTTGCTCTATTGTTGTATTTTCGTTCATTCTAACACTTTAGATGGACTGTAGATCGATCAAAAGCTTTAAAATTCAAAGGAAAGTTTTGTGACTCTTTCGTTTAGTCACAATATGGTAGCGTTTTTGCGTCAGTTTGGTAAAGTAGTTACAAAGTGGTCGTAAATTAGCTACGCATAGACGACGATTTTATGAGTGACACCTGAGATTCCTGACCCTTTTGCGACTAACACCTGAGTTCGGGACGACTTTATAACGTCTTTGCGACGCTCGTATTTTACTTGGACATTTATCTATTCAAATTTATACAATTGGCAATATTAGATGTCTTATAATGATTCCAACAACCTTAGACATGGAAAAAATAATCAATGCTATAGTCAACTTAAGGTTTTGTCTCTTTTTTATAATTATTCAAACCATAACATGTAACATGATATGTAATGTTAACTAAAGAGTTTGCAATTTCATAACTTACAAGCATTGCATGTGTTTTTACTAATTTAACTTGCTAGACTTTTATTTATTGTAATGTCATCGTTACATCACAATAGATAGGTGTTATTTCGATCATAAGTTAAGAAATTCGTTACAAACATTTTGTGACTCTTAGATTGTAGTCCCAAATTCGTCTCTGTTTGCTACTCTTTTTAGAGCCGTCGCATATGAGTCCTTATGTTAAGACATTGTTGCGACTTATTAGCGATGATTTCAAACTGGTTTGCGACTGATTTGAGACATAGTTGCGACAGATCTAATTTTCAGATTAAAATTTTGGGTTTTCTTTTAGCGGCAAAACCTCCCTCCTAATATTTGATAACTAATACCATTTTTTGACCATTTTGAGACAACCTAACCTTTCTAAAGTTAAAACAAAAACCATTCGACACTTAGTAAATATCTACATAAGTTTTTAGATTTAGGGTTTGTGCTCTCTTGCTCTCAACCTCTCAACCTCTCAACCTCTCAACCCGAATCACTCTTCAACCTCTAACCCAATCTCTCTTTTCTCTTTGATTTCTCTCATTCTCTCAACTCAATCTCTCTGTTCTCTTCGATTTCCCTCATTCTCTCAACCCAATCTCTCTATTTTCTCTGCGATTTTTCTATGATTGCTCTCAACATCTACTCCTAATGGCTAGTGGATCGAGCAAAGGATGAGGAGGGAAGTCAGTTGCTCCCCGTTCAGGCAAGTCGCTCAAAATTTCAGGCAAGTCGCTCAAAATTTCAGGAAAGTCCCCACAAATTTCTGGGAACTCAAGTGCTCACACACGCGGCAGTTCGAGAGGTCCTCTTCTCAGTCGTCTACCCCCTCTTCAAACGCCACACCTTCCGGTTCTCCGTCATCTCATCCACGGCGTCAGACCATTTTTTCACCGGTGAATCTTCAAGCGTCTACTTCTGCTCCACAAGTTATTCCGACAAACCTGCCATATACTTCTCCTCCTCCTCGGAAAGAATTTGGCTTGTCTGCTCCTTGTGGTATACAACAGTTTCTCTTCTTAATTGCTGAGATGTTAGATTTGCCTTTGTTTGCTTTCTCTGTTGGGATTTATTTGCAAAGAACATTAGGGGTTTTCTTCTATGTTATGGACTTCTGTTCTGTTGGAATTGTCTGAATCCAATGTTTATAGATTTGTTGTGAAGAATTGCTTAATTTTGGGGTTGAGATTTTGTTTTGATACTTTGATAGTGTGTGTTGGTTTGAATTTAGCTATTTGTAAGTTTTAGACAAAAAACTTTTTATCTCTATGACTATTGTCTTTTGTGTAAATGGTTCTAGATGGGTCTTTGTGCAATGAAGTTGAATGTAGCTTAGAACAATTGTCTTGTGCCACTCTTTTTGTTAATTGGTCACTTTTATTTTGTGGGTTTTGCCACTTGTTATTAATTCATTGCGCACTGCCTTTATGTTTCTTTGTAATGAGGATGTGTTCTTGGAGTAATAAAGTTTCTCTTTGCAAGTTTAGATCCATACACTATGGCTGAGACAATATAAAGATAGGTTTTTGGTGTTGGTTGTTGTTTATGTGCTTTTTCATTTTCGAACATGAGTGTTTTTAATTCCCTTTTCGTCGAATCTTGCATTAATACACCATGTCTTTATTACATTATGTTGTTTAGTTTTGCTTTCCTATTTTAACAAGCATTTTTGTGTGATTGTTGCAGGCAGACATCTGACAGATACTTCTCCTCCACAACTTCTCCCTAGATAACGACCAGCTCCTCCTGCTACCCAAGATCCAGAACACGAGCAACCACCTCCTCAGCCACAATTCGATGAGGATGAGTATCTGGAAGAGGAACAGCCTGACAGTGATTCAGATTCTGAGAGTGATGGCGCATGGGAATGTCAACCGGAAGCTCAAGAACCACCGGTGCCGCTAAACTGTGAAGCTTTGATTGACGGTTTGTTGCAGCTTCCTGGGCGACATCATCTACCGGTCTTGAGTAAGCAACACATTATTGACGGCATTGAGACCATATGGTAAGGAATCTTGGCTTCTCGTTTCAGTAATTTCTATTTGAGCTTGATAACATCGTATTTTGACCCGTTTTGACTATGTTTTTAATAGTGTTTTCATAAAGATTTGAAACATAATAAGTGTTTTCAAGGATGTTTTCAAGTATTTTAAGTTTCAGGAAGCTTTTACAAGTTTTAGGGCAAATGGGCCTAAAAGGAGCTAAATGGACTTTCCGGACAACATTGGACCGTCAGAAGTATTGCAACCCTTGGAGACCTTCGCCTTAGCCAAATTTGGACTTCTTGGTGCCATTGGAAAGCTTAAAGAGCCAAGGCTCACCTCGTAGTGGAATCAACCAATTTTAAGTTTCCAATCAAAAGTTATGGTCAGACAAAGAGAGCCCTATCCAACCGCATGACCATGCAATGGGCCTGCGGCCAAGAGCTTCTCCACCACGCGACCAAGACCCCGACCGTGCGGCCATCAAGCCTTACCATCGCACGACGAGACCCCGATGGTGCGGCCTGTGCAGTCCGAAGTCACTTATCCAAAACGCCGAGTTTTGACAAAGGAAGCCCTAACCCTAATTCTTGACGCCTCAAAGCCTATAAATACATGATACTCCACATCTTAGAAGAGAGAGTGAGCAGAGAGCAACCGTAGACGTTTTGAGAGCCTCCAGGGAAAACCCTAGACGTCTTTCTCAACCATAGAGCCGCCGCCTGCATCCGTTCGAAGATCTTTGCTTGTTTGATCTTTCTTTTCTCTTTCCTAGTACTTTAGTTTGTAGGGGGAGACGTGTTTCTTCTGTATCTAATAGAGAAGTTTTCTCTGAACCCCCTTTGCATATTTCGTTTGATTTCTATTGCATCTATTCATGATTTTTTGATGTTTTCTTTAGCTATGTGTGAGTAGTTCCCTTGTTAGGTTTGATGGGGTGATTCGAAAGGGTTTTCATGGGTCGCTGATTTGCTTAGGTCGTTAGATCTGTTATGGTTTGTTCATGATTCTATCTTCTAGTTTATTTTCACCGCGTATAGAAAAGGATTGATCACCCTGAGTACAAGCGATATCTTAGATTACATTACTTGACGGAAACTTGTGGTGTAGTTCGAACCAGCTTAGGAGAGCAACCGATTGACGTTCGATAGATGCGAAGTGACGTTGTGGACAATATTAGACTAGCACACGAATTAACGCGTACCTCGTGAAGACGAAGGCCTTACTAGTTTAGGACCGGATACACGATTGGTTTAGGTTCTAGATGACAGAAGTTGGTAGATCTACAAAGTGTCTAAGTTCGTGAGTCATAAACCAGAAGCATGTTTAGCATACCTAGCAGTCCCTGACCTCGTGAAACCCCTGGAGATGTTCCCTTGACAATGTTTTTAATATTGATAGTTAATCCCTTAGTTATTTTCGTAGCATTTATCGCATTCTTTAGTAGTCATAGCTTAGTTATAGATTTCGTTTATTACATTCTCTAGTTTTAGTTTAGTTCTAGTTTAGTTTAGTTTTAGTTTGCTTTCATTTAGTTTAGATTAGTTTAGTTTTAGTTCTGCATTAGTTTAGTATTAGCTTAGCTCTAGGAGTGACACTTAGAGAAAAAAACCCCTTTCATAGTTAGTCTTTGCTGGATTTTGAGTTTAGAATTTTGATCCATCACATCTCCCGGAGGATCGATACCCTAAGTACTACAATAGATAGGTTGTGCACTTGCAACCAATTTATTTGTTCTGCTGAAGGTTAAAACCTGAGATCTCCTTGGGTGAAACCCAGTGAGGCTCTTCTGAGCCCCATCAGAGCTTATTGAATTTGTGTTTGAGTTTATGATATTTGTGTTTAAGTTTGCATTTGAATAGAGTTAGCTTTTGATTCTTTGACTGGTTTGTGTAAGACTTAGTTGTTCTCTCTTATGTCGATTTGTATGGTTGATAAGTGTAGGTTGTTGTAGAATTGTGCCTTGGTGAACTGAAGATTGTAAATTTTCAGAAGCAATGTGTGTATCATTTGATTGTGATTCTGATTCTAGCTTGGATTTTATAAGTTTTTCGGTTTTTCAAATGGTATTTTGCCTTGGGTTTTGCATGTCATTTGATTTAGATTTCTCTGAATCTAGCTTCAGCTTGTATAATGTGTTGTGTTTCATGATCGTCCAAGTAGCAAGTTAAAGATAAATTTGTACTTAGTTTTGTTTGGGAACAAACCTGTTTCCGTAATATTGTTTATCTACTTTCTATTTTCATTTCTTACAAGTTTACCAGGGACAAGGGTAAATTATCTCGAGAGATTGCCACAATATTCCGAAGGAAGTTTGATGGTCCTTATTATAGCTCGAGTGTTACTCCTGTCCATATTCAAAAGAGATATTTGAGAACATTTGCGGTAAGTATTGTATCTCTTAACATTGTTTGTTGTCCAATCAGATTACAAGTTTCTTAACAATAATCATGTATTTTTTGTTTGTAGAAAAAGTACAATTGGGATGGAGCTATTACTTATCTTGTCAAGGCAGGATTCTTAAAGATCGCCAAGAAACGCATGAAAGGAATTGTCAGTCAAGCTAAAACCAGTGGCAAAAAACCTATTTGGATTACCAAAAAGCTTTTGAGACACATGTGGAAGCATTGGAAGACTCCTGATGCAAAGGAGAAGAGTGAAAATGCATCGCAATCTCGTAACTCTGATCGTGGCGGTCTTGGTGTTCACAAAAACTTATCGGGCCAGAAGTCTTACTTGCAAGTTCAGCAAGAATTGGTAAAGTATTTGTCTTTTAGTTTTGCTGATTTAAATCACCAACTTAACCTTTACTTTATATGATTTCTTTCTTTAACCTTTGCTGTTTTTGTAGGAGGAGGAATTAGGTAGGCCAGTATCGCTTGGAGAAGTTTTCCTGAGAACCCACACAAGGGCTGATGGAACATTTGCCGATCAAAAAGCGAAGCAAGTGGCTAAAGCTTATGAGAAGAACTTGGAAGAAATCATGTCTCAAATAGAAGGGGATGGTCCATAAAATTCAGAGACCCCATCTGAAACCTCAACTCATTGGACTCTCTCTATTGATCAACAAAATGAGATCTTTCTAAAGGTAA
>OVAQ01002831.1:0-11445 GCA_900406345.1 Erysimum cheiri | reverse complement strand
GGATATTTCAGGTTTGGTTCAGTTTCAATTTTTTGTTAAAACAAAAATTGTTGTAATGTTGTAAGAGATAAATTACCTGAGATTGAAGAGACAAATGTTGAATGGGCTAAATATAAAGTTCTCTAAGATATCCACAACAACATTTACAATGTAGATATCAAAGAGTATATAAGGTTTGTGAATGAGAAACAAATCGAAGAATAAGAGTTTGTAATCTTTAAACTTATTTCTTAAGGTAAAAAACTTTAAAATATATTAAAAACCTAAATTTAAGAAATTAAATACTCAAGAATCATATGATGATGTAAATAATAATAACAACAAAACAAAATTATCAAAAATTTATGAAATTTGATTTCAATCAACATATGTTAAATTATAAAATCGGAAAAAATCAAAATAGAAAAAAATAACAAAAATAAAAACAAAATAAACAATCCCGCGGCGTAGCGTGGGTTCTAACCTAGTACTGTATAAAACAGAAAGGACAAGGAATCTATAAGCCACCAAGGTCCATGTCCACGTAGCTCCAGCAAGTCAGCAACAACCAGATGCTTTATTTTCCCACTCTCGCCGGTTACACGCTCTTATAAATCAACGTACGAGATTGTAAGGAGCGTGACGAAGAAAGACCCTCTTTTCGAATGAGAAGGAGCGGATCATTGAGATATATCCGTTTATCCATATCCTTGTACTCCTGAAGATTCCTTCGTACAGACAACTCTCTTGAAATTGGTAAAGATTCTCTGAAACTTTACTATTGATTCCTTTTTTTTTTTCCTGTATTGTTCGTACACTATTTGTTTATAGCTTTGTTAATTTAAATTAAAAATCATGCTCTATCGTGTTGGTTTACTTACATCCAAAAGCTAGCTTTGAAATATTTTATGATTTATAGATCTTTTTTGTAAAACAAAACATTAATAGTTTGAAAGTTGTATTGGAAAAATGATTCAGTATATCTTTTAACAATTGTATAAAAACCCCACAAAGCGTTATTTAATGTAAAAGATAGACACAACATGTATATGTAATAAGTATTAGAAAAAATATACATATAATAATAATATGTAATATAGGCTTGTAATATCTGGACGGTTGAAATCGTAAGATTTTTNAATTTTTTTTTTTTTTTTTTTTTTTTTTTCAATCGTTGAAATCGTAAGATATTAAATAAAAATCGTAGCTAAAAGAAAAATCACGTGTATTTTGTCTTTGATGTAAGATATTGAAACTGTTCTTCTCTTTCCTTTTCTCATTTCTCACTTAACCACTCGATTTGTCACCACACATTATAAGTGTGCCTCAAAAAAATCTCATTACTCTTTCAACACATTTCTCTTTCTTCTTCTCTTTCATTCTTATTTAAGATTTAAATCTGCTCAATAGCTTAATCAAAACCAGAGTTCTTTAATCGATTTCCTTTTCTATAAAACATCTTCTTCTTTCTTGATCTTCTTGATCTCCAATGGATTCTGTTTCTCTTAATTCCGAGGTTACTGTCATTAGAAGAACACATTTGGGTTTTATGCACAGTTTCAGACAGCCATTTGCTGGTGTTACAATATCTCCAAAGTTCTGTTCCTCCAAAGGTAATTAATAACACCTTAATTATCACTTCCTCTTCACAACAAATTATTTGTTCTCTAATTTGACTTTTTAAATCGTTTGCATTTGGATGAGAAGTTGAAGGACCAAGGGCGATATCGTCAAGTGTTCACAACACAATTAGGAGCCAATTTGTTCATGGAGAAAGCATAGCTGCAACTTCAGATTCAGGTTATAAAATGAATGGAGTAAACCTAAAAAGCAGAACACTGATCAGCTCTGTTCAAGAAAGATTACTACTTGATGCTTATGATGATGCGTATGGTGGAGTAATAGTTGATCATGGGAAATTACCATCAAACACTTACGCTTTCGCTTCTATGCTTCGAGCTTCTCTATCCGATTGGAGAAGAAAGGTAAAACTAAAACCTTACAAAAATCTTACTAAAAAGTCTTTTATCAATCTGACAATTTCGAGGACAATTTTGTAGGGAAAGAAAGGAGTCTGGTTAAAGTTACCAGTGGAACAATCAGAATTAGTCCCAATTGCTGTAAAGGTAAAAGATAAGAAAATGGTTCTTGATCTTGTATGATAAAGCAGAGAGAGATTTGTTTATAGTATTAAGTTAAACGAGACTTGTGGATATTTCAGGAAGGTTTTGAGTATCATCATGCAGAGAAAGGATATGTGATGTTAACATATTGGATACCAGAGGAAGAACCTAGTATGCTTCCTGCAAATGCTTCACACCAAGTTGGTGTTGGAGGTTTTGTCTTAAATCAACATAAAGAGGTGCTTGTGGTACAAGAAAAGTATTGTGCTCCAGCGATTACAGGTCTATGGAAGTTACCAACAGGGTTTATTAATGAATCAGAAGAGATCTTCTCTGGCGCTGTAAGAGAAGTCAAGGAAGAAACTGGGGTAATTATATTAAAACCATTAGTATAAATCTTGATTTCGGATTCAATATTCCAAGATCATAACCAGATATTTGGTGTGGTGTTGTTTTTTTCAGGTAGATACAGAGTTCTCAGAGGTTATAGCTTTCAGACATGCTCACAATGTTGCGTTTGAGAAATCTGATCTCTTCTTCATCTGTATGTTGAGACCACTCTCTCATAAGATAATCATCGATGATCTTGAGATTAAAGCCGCAAAGGTATAAATGTAATCAAAATGTTGCAGTTATAATTGATTGGAATGCTAGGAAAGGGTCCAAATTATGATGATTGTTGTGTGTTTTCAGTGGATGCCATTGGTGGAATTTGTGGAGCAACCGATGATAAGAGAAGACAAAATGTTTAAGAGAGTGATTGAAATCTGCGAGGCGAGATTAAGACATCGTTACTGCGGTCTTTCTCCTCATCGACTTGTCTCTACTTTTGATGGCAAAACTTCTTCACTCTATTACAATGTTGTTGATGATGATGATAATAATCCTTCACACTCCAATTGTATCGCTGATTTTTTGTAAGTATAATCAAATCAAAATCAAGTGGTTCGTTTCTGTATATATACTTATTCCATTGTAATGTATGTTGTTACTAAATAGTAATAGTTCCTCATATCTCATAAAACCGGTATAACATAGTGTAAATCAAGCCAAATCAAAACCAAAGACTCTCCTAAATATACAAATATCATTCAAACTCAAAGTGACATGAATTCGAAGTCCTGATCACTACACTTGCTAACGCTAGCATCTTAAGTCTCTCGTCTGAATTACAATCTGTTTCGGAGAAAGTTACCTTTTTCAAACGACTTGCGTTCCATAGGATATACTGCGCTACCTCTTTCTCTTCTTTGCGTTTTCCCTTGTATCCTTCCCAAACAAATGTCTCGAGATGGAGCAACAAACATTCAGGAACAGTCTTTGGTTGACTCCATTTCTCATAGACCACATGATCTTCAATCTTCTGCCATTGCTGAGGGTGAAACACAATGTAACATTATATATGTATTAGATCATCAAAATTGACACTCATGAGCTGGTAATAAATTGTAAACAAATGAACTTGCAAATGCTTACATCAATGAGGAGCTTGAGGACTTTTAGTTTAGGTGAAGTATCGAGCATGAACATAAGTAGATTCCACCACGCCGGTTTACCTGTATATATTTCCAAATATACCAACCGGTAGAAGATACTACCAGTAGGATACTTAACCTATGCAATGATGCAATGTTGTTAGTACAGAAACATTAATGTTTTGTTAGTCAATTGCAAAAACAAAAAAAGTTACCTCCAAGGGTGAGAGCAAAGAAAGCATTTTGACTGAAGTTAAAGATCCCAAAAGCTTCTCATTGATTGTTACACATGAAATTTTTGCCTCTACGAGAGAATTCTCAGTTAGACAAACTTGAGGACCCTTCTCCATATCAATGTGCAAGTATTTCAAAGAAGGAGCATTTATCGCATATCCCCAATGGTCTACTCCATCAATTTCATCATGAATTGATAGACTCTGCAAAGATGGTACCTCAATAATGAAAGTTTTATAATCATCAAAAGTGGATCGTTTCACGGCCAGGGTTTCAAGACAAGGGCAGCCAGATAAAAGGTTACACACTGATTTGTCGTCTTTGTAATCCATATAATCAAGATGCAGAGTTTTCAGGGACTTGAGACAAATCTGAGAAGGGACATCCACAAGAGCATGAAACCTAAGTATCAAGGTCTCTAGTGTTTCACATGTACACAACAAGGTTGGAGGAAAATTGAATGGCCTATTATTCTTGGGGTACACGTCAAGTAACAGCTTACGCACATTGCGTCCAAATGCGATTCCAAGCAATACCCCAATATCCACAGCAGTACATGTATCTAAATCAACTTCAAGATGTAAACTCTGTAGAATTGGAGCTTTGTGTGAAAGCAAATATTTGCAAACATCCTTTGAAAATGCCCCGAGTTTACGTTCGTGATCGGAATAATCAAACATGAGTGTAGGTACCGTCTTCCAAAGAGACTGCCATTGTTTAGACAAAGCAGAAGTGGCTATGGCATCTTTTGTTGGAAGTAGAGACAATATTTGTAGAATCAAAGCTTCAGGCAGTTGACTGATCCTGTCTTCGTTCACAGCACCTCTAGTTCTCTCACTTTCAAACACCAAAAGAACAAAAACAAAAAGTTGAGTTGTTTTTTTTTTTGAGTTTTAGGAGCTTAATTATATAGTTAAAGTTTAAGGAACCGTACCACCGTTTCATTGAAGAGATCAAAGCTTTGCTGTTAGATCCTAATGCTGATCGAATTTTGATGGCCGACGTTAGGGCTTCGGAGGAGGAGGAAGCTGCGGAGGAAGAGATGCTCTGTAAAATTCCAAAATCCAGCTGGTTCCATTCCAATTTTATTGCAAAATTTCAGAATTAACCGGTCATAAAAATCGGATTAAACCAAACCGGACTAAATAATTGTTCCTCTAATCTGATCAGCCTCTCTGCAATTCTCTGCTAATTAGCTCCTTGGAATTGTTAACTAATGCGTTTGATTTTGCTTAAGCCCACTTCGAAGAGAAAGCCACCATTCCTGGTTTACAAGTCGGCGAAAGTATGTTTTGCACGTTAGATTTTGGCTATAAAAGGGGAAACTTAGTGTACAAGAAAACGTGAGCCGTTTCTTTTAGGTTCCAATTAAGGAGGTTTGGGCGATATAGTGAGGAGAGAGATGAACAAGAAATAATGAAAGGAGAAAGAAGAAAAGCATGTAAGAGAACGGAAGAAGCTCGTGTCTTTACCTAATTAAGACTTCTTCTTTAACTTTCTTTGTTCTTCTTCTCTAAGCTTAGTATCTGATGGAAACATGTCTGCAAGGACTAGCTAGGCGCATGAGGATACTGCAACCTTCCTGGTCAACAAAGGCTTGTTCCTTTGGGTCTCAAAAGTCTTAATTAATCAGAAAGCTTAAATAGAAAATTTCCGTTGACACGCAGATAAGTGAGAGACAAATACAGCAGTCTGAACTTTTACAAAACAAGCAAGTAGTGAAAACAAACAAGAAATAAGAGACAAGGACAGTTTAATTTCTATCTCGACTAATTTGTTCAGCTTCAGTTTTGGAAAAGAGACTTGACTCCCATAGATGCTTCTTATGTCATTCAAATAATGCAGACGAAGGACTTGTACCTCTCTCAATTTCTCCATCAGCTCCTTTGTACTCTTCTCTAACGCGTTCGATTAAAGCTTAGATTATAGCTTATAAAATTATTTTCTCTCCATGTTCCTTAGTCTCAAAATTTATGAAATTTTCATTAAACTATAATTTTTAATTTTAAGATTTTCCAATAATTTTTTTTTGGCTTTCATATACTTATAACTTTTGAGATTTTTCACTTACAAATGTTTTTACCTTCATAAAAAAAATGATTCAAAAGATAATATTTTAAATCATTTTTTACATTTTTATTTATAAAATATTTTAACAATCTTTGAAAATTATTTACAATATAACATAAAATTTGGTAAAATTTATATAATATTTCAAATATTTGAATTCATTATCACAATGATTTCATAAGTATAGTCAAATAAATTTTTGTAATATAATATTTTATTAAAAATAAGTATATTCAGGGACTAATAACCTAGTTAATGTAATAACAAATGAAAAATTAAAAGACATTATTCTCGTACGTCAACACAGATGATCAATTTAGTCAATTATAATTGAGATTAAAAAAAGAAATAAATATAAATAATTCATTATATGAAGTCATAAAACATATGGAGTACATGATAAATAATAGTATGTGAAAAAATGTTGGCCATAGAACCCGACAAACAGTAATTAGTAATCAACGCAGTGAATTTTCCATCACTTATTCAATAATTAAATATTATTAGTTAGTAAATTGAACTATAATTTCAAGAAGCATTAAACTCTAAAGGTTTGAAAAAGAGTAATACCCTATCGTGATCTTAGAGGAAATTGCTGTTCGTTTAGTGATCCATCAGGTGGTAATAGAGAAAATCCGCCTTCACAAATGGTGCACGCACACACCCTTGCGCCTGTCCTGAATGTGATACATTTTCCATACTTGATTTTTTTTTTTTTTTTGTTTTGTTGATAAATCCATGCCTCATGTTTTCACTCTCGCAAGCTTTTTGACATAATATGTCGTTATTTTGTTTACAGGTATATATTAGAGTCTTGGGTCTTGCTCCGATATGGATCACATGATTTCACTAATAAAAAAAAGAAGCTTTGGCAGGGTCTTTTATTCGAAAATGATCAGCTGAAACACCGTACTGACCAGAGGTATAGGGAGCTAGTCAATATAACAGAGACTGACGAAGAAATCACTCACAGTTTCAGAATCGGTACAGTAGATGTCAGCTCCATCTCGCTATTGCAACTGACGCCCGATATATGGTCAACTGCTGCTGTACGTGCGGACAGGGAAATGGGATTTAGTATGGTCTTTCCCTACGGACGTCTGTGATTTGTACGGTTGGTGTGGCTCAAACAGTTACTGCCACACCTACCGTGACCTGTCCAACAACACACGGCGTTTGCGATTGCAGACATGCAAAATGGTGGATCGGGTTGTGTTATGTGGACAGGTGACTTGGTTGATCGAGGGTCAAGATCTTTATGTCAAGCTGCTGGTGGCTGCTGATCATCTCGGTTAGTTTGGATTCAAAATCTGTATATTTTTGTTAATATATATTCTTTTATTATCTTGGGATATATTTTGATACGAATTGTTCGTTCAGGGGAAAAGAGAAAAATGAACAAAAAAACCATTATTGGATCAGCTGTAGGAGGCTGTGCGTTGCTTCTTCTAAGTTTAACCATGTTTTGTTTCTGGATGAGAAGAAAGAAGCGAGCAAAAGCAATTGCAGCTGCTAATGGTACATTTTTTTCTTCTTTATCTTTCCAAACAAATATCTTGATATTAAGCCTTGGTTATATATGTTTCTGTCTGAATGGAATTACAGTGTCGCAAGAGAGAATCCAAGATCTTAACACAACCGAGGATTGGGGATCTAAGTCTATGGAGTTTGACGTTATAGCTACTGCCACGGATTACTTTTCTGAATCCAACGAGCTTGGAAAAGGTGGTTTCGGTATCGTTTACAAGGTAACCCTGATTAATTATATACCCCGATCCTATGTTTTATTTATAAATTTCGTGGGGACAGGGACGCTTAAGTGACGGACAAGAGACCATAATCATGGAAACATGTTTTAGTGAGAGAGTTTGCTGTGTACCCAGAAGCTAGATTTTTGACGTTTGTAATCCTTGGAGGCTCCTAGGCCATTAACTTGAAATACTTGTGTCTTTAAGTCAACCATGGAGTTTACTTGTCACTTAAAATTAGACTGTGAGTAGGTATTTAAATTAACAAGTTTATAACTTTTTCGGTTACTCTCATAAAATTTACACTGTCGATCGATCATATTAAAAAAACGCTCTTTCCCCAGTTTTTGTTTTTTCTCTTTCCCTTTCGTTTCAGCCGGACCAATCTCTCTCTCTCTCCAGAATTCCAGATTCTTATGTAAGTTCTCTCTCATCTTCTCTCCAAGGATTTGGTTTCCGTACTGTAAGAGCTCTCTCGGATTTCGATTTTGTTCGTCTGGATCCTATGCGTTAGGGTTCTTTTTTTTTTAGGAGATAATCATCGTATGATTGGGCTTCCGATTTGTTCATACATTTACTTCCTTTTCTCTAAATTCCGGTCTTTTATTAAAAGGGTTTTGTTGATTTAGCAATTTTCCAGATTCATTTGAAAGATTCCGCTTTTTTTGTTCTGAATCGGATTCTTTCATCTCTTCTCACTATCTACCTAAAAGAAGTTCTCTTTCGGATTTTATAATGTCTCAATCTTGCTTTTTTCTTTTGCAGAGTTTTAGAAGGAATATGCTAATTTGAGTTGGGAGGGAGAGACAGTGGTTTGTGTCAAATGCGGGTGCTTGGTTTGAGCTCAAGCTTATGCTCAGGTGAGGACAAAGAAGAAGAGATTACTGGTGAAGGTGGTCTCACGCCTGTCTATCTCAACGTCTATGATCTAACACCTGTCAACAATTATCTCTATTGGTTCGGTCTTGGCATCTTTCACTCCGGAATTGAAGGTATTTATGTAGCTTCTTCTCGACGAGTTTTGCTTTCTTGATTAGGCGACAATGCTTGGTTCTCCACACAATGTTTGTTTATTACTATTAGCTATGGGATACATAATTTACAAGGAAACAGTGGACAAGTATTGAGGATTCTAAAATGGAAAGCTTTTTCACTATACTTCTGCTGAAGCTGTTATTGTTGCTAAAATGTTTAATCTAAGATGAGTTGTTTTTACATTCCTATGTCTACCCACTAGCTCATGGTTTCGAATATGGATATGGTGCTCACGAGTATTCAAGCAGTGGGGTATTTGAGGTTGAACCTAGGAGCTGTCCAGGTTTCATCTTTAGGCGGTCGGTTTTGTTGGGAACCACCAGCATGTCTCGCTCTGATTTCCGCTCATTCATGGAGAAGCTTTCGAGAAAGTATCATGGGGACACATACCATTTGATTGCCAAGAACTGTAACCATTTCACTGAAGAAGTATGCTTGCAGGTAACAGGAAAGCCTATTCCTGGATGGATTAATCGGATGGCTCGAGTAGGTAATATAACTTTCTTTTGTATATCTTCCAGGTTATTCCTTCTTAATTGGTTCTTGTTTTTGACTTTTTTTTTTATGCATAGTTGCTTGTTCTTGAATTCTTCCAGGTTCTTTCTGTAACTGTATCCTTCCAGAAAGCATACAGATCTCATCTGTTGGCCAACCTGAAGCCCTCGAGTTCTCTGGTAAATCAATCGCGTTTTCTCTTCTTGAACGGAAAAAAAACTGCTATGAGCTTATGATGAAACCAGTTGTGTTTTATCTCCATTGTAGATGATAACGATGGATCAGAAGAATCAGTTGCATCTTCAGTGTCAGACGAAACAGATGGAGAAGGATCAGATCATCATCTGATAACAGCACCAAACAGCGACATCGCGTATCTACAAGACAGACCAGTGAGACTAGCCCGTGAGCTCCTCCAAGAACCAACCGATGATGCATCTCCCCAGTACTTGTTGACGCGGTCTTGATCATGATCATCAAGTACTTATATTGCCTGTAAACAGAAGTGAGTCTATGGGTCCATTTTGAGTATTCATTATTTCGATCTAGAAGAAATGTAAAAAAAGATTACAAATGTAAAATGAGAACCCATCTGTTTGATTGTAGTGTAAGATTAGAGACAAATGGTGTGAATTTGTTGAAAAAAAACTGTTCTTCCTTTGAGTTCATATTTCAGTGTCTAAGATGTGCGAGACTAGTAATTAGTGTTTGAATTTGCAATCAAATTTTCAGACAGATATTATGGATTCGATTTGCATAAACAAATCCAAAAGACTCTCTAATTTACAAACAAAAACAAGTCTTATTGGGCTAGCCCAAACCTTACGAACGGCCCAGTTTGGGTGTGAACAGTAATGATCAGATATCCAGACAGTCCAAAACAGAATTGTGTTGTTGTTGTTGTCTCTCCAAGACGACGTAAACATTTTGACGTGTCTAGGGTTCTTCGTCGTTCTTAACTGGTACGCTTCAATGGTTTCCTTTCCCTTTCGTCTTTTTGGAGGCTAATCGACGTTTTTCTTAATGTAATTGCTCTCTCAATTAAGAAAGTGTAGTTTAATTAAGGTTGATCTGCTTCATTTTTGTAATCAATTGGAGGAATGTAGGTCATCATCGAAATAAGAACTCCCTTTAGGTTTCTAAGCTCTCTCTAATTTGGATTTTGTACTTGTAATGCGTATTTTGGAACCTGAGTATTTTCGGTGGATTTACTTACAAGTCGAAATTTTATCTTCTAGGTGTAGTTGAAATTGTCATGGTTTTGTTGATATGTAGTTTTCTGGGTACTTGGAGTCTGTAGGCATTTTGAAACTGTATTGATTTTCTTAGCTTAAACAGGTTTTCTTGATTTGTTTATTGGGTTACATTTCCAGCAGACATCTAAAATGGCTTTCTGCACCAAACTTGGTGCTCACTTGAAACAAGTTGTTATTCAAAACGGAAATGTTCCAGTGACATCAATGCTCTCTTCTCTCCGCTACATGTCCACTAAACTTTACATTGGTGGTAAGTATAACGTCCTAGCAAATTGTTTCTTTTTTTTTTTTTTTATTACGATTGCAGTTGTGAATCTTTTGTTACTGTACATTTGCTTTCTCTTCTATAGCAGTTTTAATGTTTTGGTCGCTGTCAATTTTGGTCCCAGGTCTATCACCCGGAACTGACGAGCAGTCCTTGAAGGACGCTTTCTCTAGCTTCAATGGAGTTACAGAGGGTAAGCCCTGGATCTTCAAATCTTTCTTTTCACTGTTCTACTATAGAATGTTTAAACCTTTCAAGGATGTGTGGCTGGTTTTAAGCAGTCGTAGTCATCATTATACCACGACCAATTGATGTTGATGAACATTTGCAAATATGGTATTTGTGTTTTTCTATGGTGTGCTTTGGGACTTAACCATCTTGCTGAGTACGGTTAATCAATTCAGTCTTATGTATTTAACTAGAATCTTGTTGTATCTTTGGTTGTGCAGCAAGAGTCATGACAAACAAAGTTACTGGGAGGTCTAGAGGTTATGGATTTGTTAACTTCATGAGTGAGGATTCTGCCAAATCTGCTATTTCAGCTATGGATGGACATGTTAGAACACTAAAGAATCATGGATCTATCTAATTACATATCATGTTAATGTTGTGTTGTATGGTTAACTTTCCCTTTTTATTGGTTTTGGGATGATTTATTAGGAGCTGAATGGGTTTAACATCCGTGTGAACGTTGCAAAAGATTGGCCAAGTTTGCCATTGTCTGTGGATGAGAGCATAGAAGAAGCTGAGAAGAAAAGCAATAAG
>OVAQ01002830.1:0-11447 GCA_900406345.1 Erysimum cheiri | reverse complement strand
ACATGGATATAATTTTGTTATTATGTACTACATTTTTTCACCTGTTTTTTTATATGACGTTATCGTGCGTCTATGTTAGTTGACTTGTAAATCCCGCTAATTTCTAAGAGGGCAAAAATGTCAATATTGGTTGACTTTCTATACACAGGAAAAAGTATTTGTTCATAATGCCCATTTACGAATATGCCTGCGAAAAAATGCCTGTTTTAACAATAAGCTCTTAATTAAGTACCATCTCAAAACATACATGTGCCAAGCGATACAATGTATTATTGTCTGCGACTCTGCGTATTTTACTGCTGCATATATGATACAGACCTTTTATTTTAGGTTGACACAGACACGGGACATCTGATAATCTGATATCAAGGATTAATTCTACAGCTACTAATGAACATTACTACGCATAAACATATTCCATATGCAATACATTTTATTTTCAGTATGGTCATTTATTCTTTCAAACTATTAAGTAAACGAAAGCATAACTCAAAAGTTTTACCAAACATAACCCAAAAACTTTTAACACAAAAATATATAACATAAAATTAGCGGTCTATTATTATTTTTTTTTTTGTCAACAAATATAGATTAGCTATTTAAAACTAATGTGGCGGAATGTTGTTTACAAAAGGTAACATGATGAGGTGCGGTACGAAATTGTCATGCCAAACTATCCGTTTTTACATTCACATTCCGAGGAATTAGAGATAATGAAAATGATGAAAATTCTTCCCTATCGATCGTAATCTCTTCTAGGTAAGCTGAGAACGTCGGCCATTCATTAGGAGAATACACCATCTTCACCAAGTCGGAACAATAATAATAATAAAAACATAATTATTGAATGGTTTTAAAATTTAAACCAATTTTTTTTTTTCATAAACCAATTTATATTGAATTAAAGTATGAATATTTGTTTCATTTAACACAAATGTTATATATTTATAATGAATGTGACAAAATCTAATATTCAATGCGGAAAATATCAACTTTGATAATTTTAATAAATTTAAGTATAGAAAAACCAAGGTAAGAAAGTCTAAACAAAACAAAAAAAAACAGAATTTGATTTCTTTAAAAAAAAAAATCTCAAACAAATTCAACTTAAACAATAACTCGCGCATCCGCGAGCAACTATGTAGTCTTTTATAAATTATATGTGTATTTTGCAAATCTTTCACAAATTTTGTATTGGTTTGAGTTAAAAAAAACTTGCATGATATCATATTTGGGTATGTAANAACGTTTGTGTCATATTGTTCAAGTTGATTTTGGTTATTTTTTACATTTTATTGTTCTCCTCCCTTACTACATAAAAACCACTGACACTGTGTAATCTCATGGTTAACACAATTAACGGATGACTAATGCCAAAAAAACTGTTAGCTGTTTACGATTGTTTGGTGAACCATCAATATCACACAATTTATTGATGTATTAAGTTAAAAATGAAAACTAATTTTGACGTCTGTAGCGTTACAATTTCCATCATAGCATAGTTTTTCCTTTATTGTTAACATAGTAGTATTAAATTATCAGTTTGTTTCATTTTAANAACGTTTGTGTCATATTGTTCAAGTTGATTTTGGTTATTTTTACATTTTATTGTTCTCCTCCCTTACTACATAAAAAACCACTGACACTGTGTAATCTCATAGTTAACACAATTAAACGGATGACTAATGCCAAAAAAATGTTAGCTGTTTACGATTGTTTGGTGAACCATCAATATCACACAATTTATAAATGAAAACTAATTTTGACGTCTGTAGCTTTATAATTTCCATCATAGCATAGTTTTTCCTTTATTGTTAACATAGTAGTATTAAATTATCAGTTTGTTGTTAATGGTCACAAACCTTGGCACTGACAGTGACAGAGACTTACAAACAAGTTAGAACGCTCGACGACTTCCACGTGTCAAATATTAAATTCGCAAATCAAGAAAAGAGAAAAGTAAAGAAACGTAAACATAATAAATATGGACACTACTAGAAGTAAAAGTGGAAGCCAGGTGAAGAGACAGGAGACAAGTGAGAGAGAGTGGNGAAACGTAAACATAATAAATATGGACACTACTAGAAGTAAAAAGTGGAAGCCAAGGTGAAGAGACAGGAGACAAGTGAGAGAGAGTGAACATAGATTGTAGTGAAAAGAGTTCTTTAAATCGACGGCGAGTTTCTAGGGTTATGTGTTAGATCTTTCTTTTAGAGTGTTCATTTTTTCATCTCCATTACGACGACGTTTTTGAAGCTCTTAAGCCATGCAGCAAAACGCCGGATCTTACCGGAGAAATGAGTTTGTTCGGAACAGAGACGATTCTGATGAAGGGGTTGGTTTCCTCTGTTTTTACTTTTTTTTTTTTTTGGTTTGGTAAAATGTTAAGTCCTCTGTTTTTACTTGTTTATTTGATTTTTTTTTTTTGCTTTAGTGTTTGATGTGTAGCTTTAAATTTAGATATCTCTGTTTCTTTTGTTGGTTTTTTTAAACCAAATTTGGCTAATTAAAGCTTAAAATTTTGATATTTTTTCTGAATTTTTACTTCAGGAGAGATTTTAATATGTGTCAGCTAAAGTGAAATTTTTTATGTGTAAGGGTTTGTATAACTTTTGATTATGTTTCCTTAATCGTTGATTCTTAAAGTCTAAACCTTTACTTAACTAACTCATTGTAATATAGCTTAACTAGGTTTCGTTAGTTCACAGATTTTCGCAGTGACTGATGATCTGATGGTGTAGATAATTTCTTGGAAACAACATTTTAATGAAATGCTGTTTTATCACCAAAAATAATCTATAACTTGATTGAAAGTAGCCAAGATTTAGATATCTCAATTATTTGGAGATGGTTGACATGATTTGGTTTAGATACATAATGATCTGTATGTGTTATTTTTTCTAACATTCTTTTGTGCTCAAAGTGCAGCTGAAACCTTTGAAAAACCTGAATGGTCAGATATGTCAGATATGTGGTGATGATGTTGGAGTCACTGAAACTGGCAATGTCTTTGTTGCTTGTAATGAATGTGGCTTCCCTTTGTGTCGGTCTTGTTATGAGTATGAGAGGAAAGATGGAACTCAATGTTGCCCACAGTGCAAGACTAGATTCAGACGACACAATGGTCAGTAGTATGCCGTGCTTGTCTTCTGGTTGTCTCGTTCTTTATTTTGATGTTCTTACTTACACATTTGATTGGTGTAGGGAGTCCTGGAGTTGAAGGAGATGAAAAAGAGAATAACAATGTTGATGATATCGAGAATGAGTTTGATTATACTCAGGGAAACAACAAGGCAAGACTCCCACAACGCGCTGAAGAGTTCTCTTCGTCATCACGACATGTATCTCAACCAATTTCTCTTCTTACCCATGGCCATCCGGTAGGGACTAACATAACATATCAGTTGTCTTCTAACTTTGATATAATGACATTTTCGAGATATAAATTTTTCTTGATAATATCTATACATAGGTTTCTGGGGAGATTCCTACTCCGGATAGGATTACTGCTTTGTCTCCTTGTATTGATCCAGGGCTACCTGGTATGTATCTTTGTGTGTTTGGCTCTCATCAGATTGTATATGTTGGGATTTTCACATGTTTAACTATAAATATGCAGTGCCTGTAAGAGTTGTGGATCCATCAAAAGACTTGAACTCTTATGGACTTGGGAATGTTGACTGGAAAGAAAGAATTGAAGGTTGGAAGCTGAAGCAGGAGAAGAATATGATACAGATGACTGGTAAATACAATGAAGGGAAAGGAGGAGAACTTGAAGGGACAGGGTCAAATGGTGAAGAACTCCAAATGTAAGTTAAAAGTATACTGGACACAATTCTTTGTTGGTTTAGTATCAATCTGCATTTTTGGAGTTTGTAGTGGTCCATTTACTACTGGTGAGTCATGACTTTGAGAACCGATCTTGGTTATTGATGGATCTTGTTCTTACAGGGTTGATGATGCGCGTCTTCCTATGAGCCGTGTGGTTCCTATCCCATCCTCTCGCATGACACCTTATCGTGTTGTGATAGTTCTCCGACTCATCTTTTTGGGAGTCTTCTTGCATTATCGTACAACTCATCCGGTGAAAGATGCATACGCCTTGTGGTTGACCTCAGTCATTTGTGAGATTTGGTTTGCTGTTTCTTGGCTTCTTGATCAGTTTCCAAAATGGTATCCCATTAACAGGGAGACTGTTCTTGACAGGCTTTCTTTAAGGTTGGTTCTTTATAAGTTTGTGCTCCTCTCCATCTTTTCTACAATAGATGTCTTTCCACACAACTTCTTGATAATTACTTGTTAACAAAAATTGGTATTTACATGTTTTATTTCATTGTAGATATGATCGAGATGGTGAACCATCACAGCTAGCTCCCGTGGATGTGTTTGTTAGTACGGTGGATCCAATGAAAGAGCCTCCTCTTGTAACAGCGAACACGGTTCTCTCAATTCTTGCTGTGGACTACCCAGTGGATAAAGTCGCGTGTTATGTTTCAGATGATGGTTCAGCTATGCTAACTTTTGAAGCCCTTTCTGAAACGGCTGAGTTTGCGAAGAAGTGGGTACCTTTTTGCAAGAAATTCAACATTGAACCTAGAGCCCCTGAGTTCTATTTTTCTCAGAAGATAGATTACTTGAAGGACAAGATCCAACCTTCTTTTGTTAAAGAGAGAAGGGCAATGAAGGTCACTCACTTGGACTATTATAATTGCATAAATAGCTTTTTGGACATATTAAAGAGACTATACAGAGTTTATGTCACATTATCTTATGTCTTATGGTGGCAGAGAGAGTATGAGGAGTTTAAAGTAAGGATCAATATCCTTGTCGCTAAAGCACAGAAGATTCCTGAAGATGGCTGGACAATGCAAGATGGTACTCCTTGGCCTGGTAACAACCCTAGAGACCATCCTGGGATGATTCAGGTACTCTCATAGATAAGCTAACATTTATTTGGGCACAGCATGGTTGTAAGATGGTTGTTGATACTAATTATTTTGTTTCAATTCAGGTTTTCTTAGGATATAGTGGAGGTCTGGATACAGACGGAAATGAGCTACCTAGGCTCATCTATGTGTCCCGTGAAAAGCGTCCTGGATTTCAGCATCATAAGAAGGCGGGAGCTATGAATGCTTTGGTTTGTTTATCTTTCAATTTTCTAATGAGCCCTCTTTTGTTCATCGGTTTGGAAAACTTTTGTGTTATGAGACTGAGTAGCAAGTATGATTTCTGTTACAGATCCGTGTTTCTGCGGTTCTTACCAATGGGGCATATCTTTTGAACGTCGATTGTGATCATTACTTCAACAACAGCAAGGCAGTTAAAGAAGCAATGTGTTTCATGATGGACCCTGCTATTGGAAAGAAATGCTGCTATGTGCAGTTCCCACAACGTTTTGACGGCATTGACTTGAATGATCGATACGCCAATAGGAATATTGTCTTCTTTGACGTAAGTTAGCTCTAAAATTCCAACCCTTCTCGATCATTTCTTGTCGACTTGAGCTAACGCAGATTTGTATTATGTTGTGCAGATTAACTTGAAGGGTTTGGATGGTATCCAAGGTCCTGTATATGTCGGTACCGGTTGTTGTTTCAACCGGCAGGCACTGTATGGGTATGATCCTGTTCTAACAGAAGAAGATCTTGAGCCTAATATTATTGTAAAGAGCTGTTTTGGCTCAAGAAAGAAAAGAAAGAGTAGCAAGAAACATAACTATGAACAAAATAGAAGCATCAAGAGAAGTGACTCTAGTGCTCCGCTTTTCAATATGGAAGACATTGACGAAGGTGTTGAAGGTCTGTGTGCCAAGACTTCTGTGTTACAACATTTTGCGTATCTTTTGGAAATTCTTCATTTTAAGTTCTTGTTCTTGCAGGCTATGATGATGAGATGTCTCTAGTGTCCCAGAAAAGTCTGGAGAGACGTTTTGGTCAGTCACCGGTATTTATCGCAGCTACCTTCATGGAACAAGGAGGTCTTCCACCAACAACCAACCCCACAACTCTTCTCAAGGAGGCAATTCATGTCATAAGCTGTGGTTATGAGGCCAAGACTGAATGGGGCAAAGAGGTCAGAGGTTTTAGAGGACTGTCCAAACTACAAAGCCACTATTTTGTTCTCTGTCTGATAACATGTTCATCTTTTGGTTTTGTAGATTGGATGGATCTACGGTTCTGTGACAGAAGATATTCTTACTGGCTTCAAGATGCATGCGAGGGGCTGGATATCAATCTACTGTGTGCCTCCACGTCCTGCGTTCAAGGGATCCGCACCCATCAATCTTTCTGATCGTTTGAACCAAGTTCTTCGATGGGCGTTGGGATCTATCGAGATTCTTCTGAGTAGACATTGTCCTATATGGTATGGCTATAATGGAAGGTTGAAACTCTTGGAGAGACTTGCTTATGTCAATACCATAGTCTATCCAATTACATCCATCCCGCTCCTAGCCTATTGTATGCTTCCAGCTTTTTGCCTCATTACCAACAAGTTCATTATACCCGAGATAAGCAACTTTGCGAGCTGGTGTTTCATACTGCTATTTGCATCCATCTATGCATCAGCAGTCTTGGAGCTTAAATGGAGTGGTGTGGCCCTTGAGGACTGGTGGAGGAACGAGCAGTTTTGGGTTATCGGTGGAACATCAGCTCATCTTTTTGCTGTGTTCCAAGGTCTACTCAAGGTTTTTGCAGGGATAGACACAAACTTCACGGTCACATCAAAAGCTTCTGATGAAGATGGAGACTTTGCAGAGCTCTACGTCTTCAAATGGACATCTCTTCTCATCCCACCAACAACTATCTTACTGGTCAACATTGTCGGTATCATAGCCGGTGTCTCCTATGCAATAAACAGCGGGTACCAATCATGGGGACCGCTCTTGGGAAAGCTCTTTTTTGCTCTGTGGGTTGTTGCTCATCTTTACCCTTTCTTGAAAGGTATTTTGGGAAGAACGAACCGGACTCCGACCATTGTCATTGTCTGGTCTGCGCTTCTTGCATCCATCTTCTCGTTACTTTGGGTCCGAATCAACCCCTTTGTTTCCATCACTGGGGTTAGTAGCAACAATTTCATTGGTGAATGAGCTTCCCATTGTCATGTTTTAGCCCTATCTATAAGTGAGTGTGTATATAAAGTATATGTAGGAAGTCCCCTTGATGTAAGAGGCTATGGACTATGGTCTTGTGATGATGTGTTGTTTATATTACGTTTTGTAGTGAGAAGTTACTATATATCCAATGGTATGATAACATTGAGTTGTGCCTTTACTGTATAATTCAAACTTACTTGAGCCAACAAAAAGCATTAAAATAAAACTATGTCAGATCCAGAACACAGTTTAAGAACCAAAACAAAAAAAATGAATCTTTTGGATGTTTTAGTTCCAAATGAATCAATAATGTGCCCAAAATTGTAAAACTCAAATCTCCTCAATTGTGAATGTGAAGTCTCAATTCTCATATGGTTGCAGATATCAATAATGACCTGATTTGGTTCACCAGAGCCATCGTGTTAGTCTGATCAAACCCGGAAGTACCCATGTGAGTTGTAACAACAGCACTCAGGCTTCCTCATTTTGCTCAACGAGTATTTTCTTGCACGCCTCATAACACATGAAGGATATTCCAGCTGCTGGAACCAACTTCAAGCAACTCGGTCCAAGTCCTCTGTACCAACCTGCAAGACCTTCTTGCTCGAGTATGCGGATCAAAGCATGCAACATGTTCTTGTAAACCACTCTCCCACCAACTGCTCCCACCTGCATATGCTTCCGAGCAACCTCCAAGGGGAAAGTTGCGGTACTTGATAACGCACCAGCTAAAGAACCTATCAAAAGAGTCTCGATGTTCCCGATATTCTCTTGCTTCACCAGTTTACGGTATGCTTTTCTTAAGGAGTCATAAGCGAAGTAGTTTGTTGCTGCATATGGAACCACTCCTATTAGGCTTGGCGCAAGACCCCTGTAAAGTTCTGTCGGGCCTTCTTCCCTTATTATTTTGACAAACGCATCCAATATTCCCTTGTATACACCTCTCTGCAAAACGGTTTCGAAGCAACATCAGTGACCAATGTCTAAAATCTACCCGCCCTTACAATATCCATCTGTTTCGGGTCAAAAGTAGAACCGTAATACCCTCAAATACCTTTCACAGCTAGAGTTGCATTACGATTTGCCAAATTATCTCTCATGCTGAGAGCAAACCACCCCATCTCAGTACCATTCTACAGAAAAAGAACAATGGAAACTTTATAAAGCATACCTGAATTGTAATGCGGGTCTTGACTAGTTCGAGAGGGTATGTCAAGAGGGTCTGGCTAACCCCAGCACAGGCACCAGCAAGCAACGAAGCTGGGATGGGAATTTTCGAGTCTTCACCGAGCTTTGGAGTCAACTTCTTGTTAACTGTCTCGAATACAAAAAGCTGAACAGAGTTGAAAGCCAAGTTAATAACTCAACAAATGGTTACATACATCACAGCTTAAGCTTCATATTAACAATGTCAAACAAGTTCACCAATGATCTAAAATTCCACACCTATTCTACAATCAAATCCATAAGACAACAACAAGAAGTTTGAATCTTTAGTACCTCAACGGCACGAGCCGGTGCTACTCGAATAACATTAACCAAATTACCCCTAAAGAGACCTTTCCATCCTTCATGTTTCATGATATCACGAAACACTTCAGTGGTGGACTCACCACCACTTCCCACCATTAGATGAGTCCTAATAGTTTCCAAAGGAGCCACCGCCGTCCTCGAAATCGCTCCGGCCACAGCTCCACTTAACAACCGCCGCAACGAAGGATTAGCAATCTTAAGCTTAAGTTTCAACCCTCCTCCTTTCTTCTTCTTCTTCGTCAGCTTCTCACCAATCACTTCTTCCTCTTCCACCTCTTCTTTAAAAGGTAAGTACTTTGTGCATAAATCATTAAGCTGAGCAGTGAAGCTATTGTTGTCTCTGTTTGGAGGATCCGAAATAGATCCAGACCCGAGTCCTGACCCGAATCCAGTCCCTAATTGATTAACACTAGCGAACAATCCACCAACTGGACTGTAGTTTGGTGGGTTCTGTAAACCGAACCAATCGGATCCCAAATCAGATACAGAGAAAAACCCATTCCTTGAATCATCGAACAATTGGATTCCAGTCTTGCCCATGAATACAAGTTCTTGATATGAAGCTTCTGGATTTAGTGGTAATGACTGGTCTTAGTGAAGAGTGAAAAAAGTTAAGATTTTGGTAAACAAGGGTTTGAAGGGAAGCGAGAGAGAGTGTGGAGACGAATTTGGGGTTGTCTCGTTCCTCGAGTCTCTTAGGGTTTTACAGCTTCACCTTGGTGATGTTTTTTTTTGGCCTTTTGAATGAGTGAGTGGTTGGGGGCGGAGGCTGCAAGGCGGTTTTAGGTATTTATATTTTCATTTCTATGATATTCGTTTTTTTTTTTTATAACTTCTAAACGAATATCATAGAAATTAAAATATAAATAGAGACTTATTTTATTATTATTATAGGTATATATGTTAGTTAGGTAAACGATGTTCCGCCTCATTGACTTTTATAAGCTAATCAATATATGTTGTTAAAAAAAAAAAATACCTATTTTATTAGCTAAGGAGGAAAATTCATCAATATTGGTCAAACGGTGCCAGTATGACTATGAAGTATGTATGTTTTTTTTTAAAAAAATTCTGAAGAGATATATTATGTTTATGTTGCAGCAAATAGCCAAATAGTGATGTCAACGAAAAAAAAAAGGTTACAAATCCAATAAAATAAGTATAAAGGATTAGAAAATTATTATTTTTAATTTTGCTCAATTATTATTATTATTATTATTTTTTTTTTTTTGATAACCGTGGGGATCCTAAAGGCTTTCTAGGCCCAAAGACTAATCTCACGAGACTCACGAGAAATCCACGTTTTCTTACCACTTAAAACGTCTCCGGATGGCCAAGAGGATTCGAACTCAGGGCGGAAGCTCCAGCTGGAGCCCCTTTACCACTAGGCCAAAGACATTTGGTTTTTTTCTATTTTTTTAGGGTATAGTAAACTAGTAATTTATATTTTTCATCTAAATTAGTATATTTTTTTGGATAAAATTATATTATAATAATAAACTATATATGTAAAAGTAAAACGTAAAGAAAAACTAATTGTTAATCTCGTACCAACATTTTTATGAGAATATGTTTTTAGGATATCTTGGCGAAACCAAAACGATTTGTTCCGACTTCCGAGTCTAAACGGATCAACCAACATGCATAATTCACGATGTAGGCACTAGGCAGATTTCTAACACTTTTGCCGTAGTAATTCTCTTGATTTTAATAGGTATTCTTCTTTGATAGCATTTCTCATTTTTTGTTTTGCAAAAGTTTAGGAAGTCTAGTGTTCACTCGAACGGTGTGATAACAAATGCATGCGTCACATCACCACGCAATGATCTCGTACTCTCTCGTTGGTAGGTGCATATAATAGTCACGTGCGTTTATCATATCAATTGTAATCGTTTCTCTTGAATTTAAGTTTCTCTCTGTATATTCTCACCAACCCAAAAGAAAATGAGAGTAAAAAAAAATCAGCTGAAAAATGGATAGTATGTACGTAGGAGAATCCAAGAAAGGATTTATTGAAGCTAATAAAATAGAAAATGTTACAAAAGTCAAAGAAATCTGCACAAGAAAATAAACGTGTAAACGAATCGTAATATATTATTTTGTGTAGAGTTCACCGTCACTATGCAGCATAGTAATTTACTTTTTCTACCTCTATATAAACGAACGAATTGTAATCACAACTTCACAACTCAATAACACAAAACTTCATATACGAAGTAATTCTCTCTTCCTCTCGCTTTTCTTTTATTCAGTATCTCGATCCTTCTGCGGGTATAAATTTCTCTTCATTATTTGTTTATATATCCACCATAAAAATCAAATACTCTTTTATAACACGTTATTAGCACGATCACTCTATGATCGCTGAAATATTTATCTATAATATATAGCCTATTATACCGGGCGGTATGTCGCCCCGTTAAAATTATTATTTTTCAGTGGTTGTTTAAAACACCATTATTTACTCATTACTATAGTGGGACGTATGTCGCCCCTATATGTAAAATTTGTCATGGCTGCATTATGCACCATAACAATGGACGGCTTAGCCGCCTATAACATGGATGACTCTGTCACCATATTTTATTTACTGCATTATGCACCGTAACAATGGACGGCTTATCCGCCTATAACGTGAATGACTCCGTCACCATATTTTATTTACTGTTATATGGATAACTCTGTCATCATAATTTATTTATTGTTATAATGTGGATGAATTTTTCACCACAATATTACCGTTAAAATATATTTATAGTATGGTTATTATATAAGGAGGATCAGTCACCTTATATAAATTTATTATTTGAAATTGTTAAAT
>OVAQ01002829.1:0-10861 GCA_900406345.1 Erysimum cheiri | reverse complement strand
TTAAGGATTATATAATAATGGGTTGACATTCCGGTTTATAGTATGGTTTTAGTTTAGTTTTTTCGGTTTTATAAAATCAGAAGTCATATAATTTTTATTTTAAAGAATTTTTTAACTAAACCAAACGAAAACTGAATCACATCAAACCAAACCAAACTAAACTACAAATGATTTATAACTATTCTTCGGTTTGATTTGGTTACACAAAAAAATAGTTCTGCTTTTATATTTTTGGATGAATAATGAAATTAAAGAATAAATTATAGTTCAATTTCGGTTTAACTATTATGGTTTGGTTTGGTTTAATTTTTTGGATGTGGATATTTTGTCCATCACTAGGATATACCGTCTTTAACGGTCCAGAACAAAATAAAAGTCTATCCTAAGATTGTTTTAAAGATTACTTATAAAAGTCTGATAATTGTCATTTAATGCATCCATAATTTCCAACTACGACTAAAACCATAGTGGAAACAAATGTTATATTTTGTGTGTCATTTGAGTGTGAAATCTTTGTTTTCTTTCACCTAATTACAATAACCTTTTCTCGGTCAAAGAATCATTGATCGATGTTGATTTATGAGTGATAATTATAGTTTAACATAGGATATCATATTTAATGAATGTAGTTGATCTTATCTCTATAGAATATTCTATTGGACTTTTGAATTACTATTGATTGAGATAGTAATTATTAAATCGTGATTGTTTATTTAACCTTTGGACAAAAAGACGACTATACTAGTCTGCTTTTTTGACTCATAATGGTGAAACACTATGTGTGAATTGCTAAAGTTATAAAAATATACAACGAAATAGATTATAACTTGCGAAAATATAACCAAAATAATTGATGAAATACAGTGAACTGGTTTTGGTATTATGTATATATGTAAATTTAATTGGTTTAGTTGAGCACTTGAGTGATTATCTAGCATGTGACGAAACATAATTCGAGAGTAAGTACAAACATTGGAAAAATAGAATATGTTACAAAATCGTATAAAATCTAAATAGAAGAAGATAATTGGAAGTTTTGTAACCACAAAAATGATTTTAATGATATAAAGTCAACATGAATCTCACATGGCCGACACACACATTTTGTTAGCACCACTTCCTTTGTATGCTACTACTTTCTTTCCCCTCTTGGTGTACTACTAAATCAACATATTCTACTTTTTACATCTTTTTGTGAATAAAAATTAAAACTAGCAAACTGGTCTAAAAGAATCGTCTGTCCTACATGAACATGGATGCTTTATATATATCTAACGTCGGAAAACTAAAGTGCTTGCTGTCAGAACCAAAAAAAAAAAAGGTTAAGTGCTTAGGAATTATTGTTGGTGCATGTTGTCTCGTGCTCGATCAATAAAAATCCGTTTCGCAATTAGTCTCGAGCCCGAGTTCGTGATATTGAACTACGTTAAGGATCAAATATATAACCATGCTACTACTACTATAAAGTTCAAATATTGTACTCATCACCTGGTCAATAAAAAGCATATAAAATCTTGTTAGTTATGATTTGTTCATCAGTGAAAATCGGATACTAACCTTTTTATACTTTTAGTTTGACTTGACATAAATTGTTGGAAGTTCTCTCATCAACAATATTGTAAGACCATTTTTGAAAAAGGTATTCAAATGCAATTAGTTCAATACATTAGGGAAATTGATGTGATCAGTTTTGATGGATTTTTTTCTTCTCGGCGCCAACTCTTAAACAAGAGGAAAAAACAAAGGATACAAACANGAGTTCTCTCATCAACAATGTAAGACCATTTTAGAAAAAGGTATTCAAATGCAATTAGTTCAATACATTAGGGAAATTGATGTGATCAGGGAAATTGATGTGATCAGTTTTGATGGATTTTTTTCTTCTCGCCAACTCTTAAACAAGAGGAAAAAACAAAGGATACAAACATCCCACAAGGGAGTAAACAAAGCCTAATAAAACATAAATGAACATAACAAAACCCTACTAATCTCCGATATTAGATACGATCAGCCGCATTCTAATATGTGCTGAAGGTTGAGTAGCAATATCACCGCCACTACCAAAACGAAGGTTACATTATTCATCTCCTTCAAGCCACGAGTGAATTTTTACGAGTGAAAAATCTTATTTGTAAAATGATAAATTCGATAATATTTTATGAAGAAAACGATTCGGGCATTATTTGAGATTGGTAGATTACACAGCATACATAAATTATATAGATAGTAAAAGTATATCAAAGGGCATGAGTTGTTTTTGTTTGAGGAAACAATGGTCATTATGCCAAACCCATCACTTTTTTTATAAGTCATTCCCCAAATAAACCTTACCAGTACAATAAGGCAAGAATATTTGCTTCGACCCATTTCTCAATCTTCAGCCAGAAATTTTCAATGCATTGACTCATGTATTCACATACTGTTTTTTTTTTTTTTTTTGGGTTTTTGTTAGGTTCAAGAAGATGCTTGTCTATGAAAAAAAATCCCAAAAACGTTGGTTAATTAAACATACTTATTAATAAATATAAAGTCATTTTTTGGACCCTTAGTCAATGAATCATGTACCAAAATATGAATATACGTTTGTAAATTTGTACACATGTGTGCATAATTTTTTTTTTTCAAAAATTTGAATATCCATTAGCAAAAAGAAAATATAGTATAAAAAATGGAAGAAATGTTTAGTAAAGCTAGGAGTATGTCTTTGAAATTTACAAATACATAATGCATCACAGTATTTCGAAAGGAAAGAGATACCTAGCTACACGAAGTATACTGCAATATATGACAACACATCCAAAGTTTAAAAATGTATCACTAACTACACAAACTATATGTATCGCATGCCCACATATACGAACTATGTGTAGTCATGTTGCCAATATCACAAACATTTTTTCTGGTACACTTTTTCGGTGTTGACTAGTTTGACCGGCGTTGACCAACATAAATATTCAAAAAATATTTTTTTTAGTTTTTTAATATTTAAAATAAAATAAAAACCAATTAAACTCTTTCCTAATTGGTTATATTTACAATTATTTTACCTAATTGATTTTTATTTTATTTTTAGTTTAGTTTTGAAATTATGGAAACTAACTAATTATAAAAATCAATGCATTGAATATATATACAAAATATTTTTATATTTAATATTGTATATTTTTTTAATTATAAAATATTATAAATGATTCAAAAACCTAATTTTTTTTTTTTTTTTTGAATATTTATGTTGGTCAATGTCGGTCAAATTAGTCAATACTGGAAAAGTATATCGAAAAAAATGTTCGTAATATTGGCGATATAACTACATATAGTTTGTATATATGGGCATGCGATACATATAGTTTGTATAGGTAATAATACATTTTAAAACTTTGGATGTGTAGCCATGTATTGTAACNTTTTTTTTTTTTTTTGAATATTTATGTTGGTCATGTCGGTCAAATTAGTCAATACTGAAAAAGTATATCGGAAAAAATGTTCGTAATATTGGTGATATAACTACATATAGTTTGTATATGTGGACATGCGATACATATAGTTTGTATAAGTAATGATATATTTTTAAACTTTGGATGTGTGACCATGTATTTGTAACACGTAGCTAGGTATTCTTTTCTCTATTTTGAATTCTACAATCCTTTGCACCAACTTATACTATGTTTAACAGTAAGGCCCATTATAGCAAAGAAATGAGTGGGGCAGTGTCGTAAATACGTGGCTAGAATAATGGTATTTCAGGTAAATGCTTATGGGGCCAGATCTGCGCTTTGTCGCGATGTCATTATCGCCAAGATATGCGATAGCGACTCTCGTACAATCTCTCACTCACCTATATCTTTTGATTTGTTTTTTTTTTCTTACTATTATAACACAATGTTTTTCTATTTGGTGTAAGAAAACGTTTTATTTCTAAATTTTGTAAAACTTGTTTATGAGAAGGAAAAATAACGACTATTTTTACATGTTAACTTTTAAATGTTAAATTCTTTAATACTACATTATTGTTACNTGTAAAACTTGTTTATGAGAAGGAAAAATAACGACTATTTTTTACATGTTAAATTCTTTAATACTACATTATTGTTACTTGTTAGCCGATTATTTAAAGGTCACTTGCAGCATTAAACTGTGAATATGGTAGAGATAATGAAGTTGGATAAATGTTTAGTCATCTTTCGAGACTAGAATTTCTGGTTTAAGATAGTTTAATTAGTGAGAACAAAGCTAGTGTCGCAATAATTATATCTATTTCCGATAATGATGTTAAATTTGAGGAAAAAATAACTTTTGTTGGATGGATCATATCATGAGCCATTAAGAAAAAGTCCAAAACTTTTCTTCTTCAAAGTTGGACTCAAGTTAGAGAGAGAAAAAGGAAAGAGCTACAGCAGAGATTAATAAAAAAATAGAGTAAAAAAATGAAAAGGAGAGCAAAACTGATATAGATGGAGAGAGAGAGAGAGAGCGAAACGTATCTGAGGAAAATCTAAAAAATTCGATTCAATTTCTTACTTTTAAAAGCAATAAGAAAGAAAGAAGAAGAAAGAAATACTTATAAACAAACACAGAAGAAGAAAGAAGAGAAAGACCTCGAAAAAAATGGAATACATTTGAATCTGTTTTTTAAGTGATGAGAAGAGATTTTGTGTTTAATAATGCAATGTTCAATCCTTTCACAACTCATTACAGGTAATCAAATTAATACTATATTTTCATCAACTTTCTTTCTCCATGTGCGATTATCGAGAATTTCGTTGTTCTTGTGGTGTTGTGTTTCTCTGTGTTCTTTCCTTCTTTGGTCAAAGCTTCGATTTAAAAATCACAAATTTTATTGTTGGATTTGAGACAGTGAACATAGCTTTGTTCTTGTTCCGAGAAGAAACAACATGCCTGTAAAGAGCTTATGATTAGTGTGTTTTTTATTAATTTTATCTGACAATAATTAGTGAAAACATTTTTTTAATTCTTCTCTGTAAGAAAACCTTCGGAAACTGAGCAAAGTTGATTCTTTTGAGAACCCATGCGTTAGAGAAATTTTTCATTTTTTTTTTCTTTTCTTCTTTCTCTCTTTTGTTCTTGAATTTGCAAAAACCTGTCACAGGTTTCTAGGGTTTGTTTTAGTAGGAGTATAATCTAANTTTGTTCTTGAATTTGCAAAAACCTGTCACAGGTTTCTAGGGTTTGTTTTAGTGTAATCTATTCACGCAAAACAATGTTTATGGTAAAATTCTTAATCATAACACTACGCATGCTTTTTAAGTATATGTATGAATGCACAAAGGCTCTAACTTTTGTTTATTCTTGTTAACAAGTTTTGTCTATTGTTTGTTGTTGTAGCTCAGATATGAACTGGGCACTCAACAATCATCAAGAATTAGAAAACCCAGAAGAAGAAGAGCCACGAAGGATTGAGATTTCTGATTCTGAATCACCAGAGAAAGTGAAAAGCAACGATTTTTATCAACTGGGTGGTCTGAATTCGACAGAGAAGCCTAGAAAAATCGATTTTTGGCGTTCGGGTTTGATGGGTTTTGCGAAGATGCAGCAGCAACAACAGCTTCAGCATTCAGTGGCGGTGAAGATGAACAGTAATAACGATCAAATGGGTAATAAGAAGGGGTCAACTTTCATCCAAGAACATCGAGCTTTGTTACCAAAAGCTTTGATTCTGTGGATCATCATTGTTGGGTTTATAAGCAGTGGGATTTATCAGTGGATGGATGATGCTAATAAGATTAGAAGAGAAGAGGTTTTAGTGGGGATGTGTGATCAAAGAGCTAGAATGTTGCAGGATCAATTTAGTGTTAGTGTTAATCATGTTCATGCTTTGGCTATCCTCGTCTCCACTTTTCATTACCACAAGAACCCTTCTGCAATTGATCAGGTCAGTATGAAAGCTCTGGGGAAAGTTTTGGAGTTTTGTAAGTTGACTTTTTTTTTTGGAACCAGAAATTTTTGAAATTGTCCCTTTTATGTTTGGTAAGGGAGTAAATGAAGGGAAATTTTGGCTCTTTGCTTTGATTGGGATTCAAATTAGTAGAACGTACGGAAATTTAAAAATCTTTACTTTGTGGTTCGTGTCAAAATTTTGCAGGAGACATTTGCGGAATACACAGCAAGAACAGCGTTTGAAAGACCGTTGCTAAGTGGAGTAGCTTACGCTGAAAAAGTTGTAAATTCTGAGAGGGAGATGTTTGAGCGTCAGCACGATTGGGTTATAAAGACAATGGACAGAGGAGAGCCTTCACCGGTTAGGGACGAGTATGCTCCTGTCATATTCTCTCAAGCTAGTGTCTCTTATCTTGAGTCACTCGATATGATGTCAGGGGAGGTAATATAAACATTAGCCGACATGGGTTTGATATTTCGGTTCTGTATCTACCTGCACATCTTTTGAATTTTAGCTTTCTTTTGTGCAGGAGGATCGCGAGAATATATTGCGAGCTAGAGAAACCGGAAAAGCTGTTTTGACAAGCCCTTTTAGGTTGTTGGAAACTCACCATCTCGGAGTTGTGTTGACATTCCCTGTCTACAAGTCTTCTCTTCCTGAAAACCCGACTGTCCAAGAGCGTATTGCAGCCACCGCAGGGTAAAGTTCTCAAATCCCTATCTGAATAAAGAAGCAAACTTTTGAGATGGGTTTTACTGGTGTGATCATGTAAACAAAATGGTTTTGCTTGTGATCATGTAAAGGAAATAACTTTTTGAGATTTTAGAATTGGTTTATGTGTATGATCATGAAAAGATTGCGGCTTGAATTTGAAATGCAGGTACCTTGGTGGTGCGTTTGATGTGGAGTCTCTTGTCGAGAATTTACTTGGTCAGCTTGCTGGTAACCAAGCAATAGTTGTGCACGTGTATGATATCACCAATGCATCAGATCCACTGGTTATGTACGGTAATCAAGATGAAGAAGGCGACATATCTCTCTCTCACGAGAGCAAGCTAGATTTTGGAGACCCATTCAGGAAACATAAGATGATATGCAGGTACCACCAAAAGGCGCCCATACCGTTGAATGTGCTCACGACTGTGCCATTGTTCTTTGCAATTGGTTTCTTGGTGGGTTATATACTGTACGGTGCAGCTATGCACATAGTAAAGGTCGAAGATGATTTTCATGAAATGCAAGAGCTTAAAGTCCGAGCAGAAGCTGCTGATGTTGCTAAATCACAGTTTCTTGCCACCGTGTCTCACGAGATCAGGACACCTATGAATGGCATTCTTGGTATTTATCTTCGAAAATGTTTCAGTACGTTTTCCCTGATCTTTGGTTTCTACATCCTACTCACTGTTTTTTCCTTTTTCCCGGCAGGAATGCTTGCTATGCTTCTTGATACAGAACTTAGCTCCACGCAGAGAGATTACGCTCAAACTGCACAAGTATGTGGTAAAGCATTGATTGCTTTGATAAATGAGGTTCTTGATCGTGCCAAGATCGAAGCTGGCAAGCTGGAATTGGAATCTGTACCTTTCGATATCCGTTCAATATTAGACGATGTCCTTTCACTATTCTCTGAGGAGTCAAGGAACAAAGGCATTGAGGTAAGGTTTCAATCGGAGGAGTAAGTCCTTTTGGAGTTGTTGCTGCTGATGTCTTGATTTCAAATTTTGCAGCTTGCGGTTTTTGTTTCAGACAAAGTACCGGAGATAGTCAAAGGAGATTCAGGGAGGTTCAGACAAATAATCATAAACCTTGTCGGAAATTCGGTTAAAGTTAGTTCCTTTTCCCATGTATCTGTTCCCCGTAGAACTCGGTTTTTTGTTTGATCAAGGTGTTGTCTTTTTGACAGTTCACAGAGAAAGGACATATCTTTGTTAAAGTCCATCTCGCAGAACAATTAAAAGATGAAGGTGAATCGAAAACTGCATTGAACGGAGGAGTTTCTGAAGAAGTGATTGTTGCCTCCAAACCGTCGAGTTACAACACGTTAAGCGGTTACGAAGCTGCTGATGGTCGGAATAGCTGGGATTCATTCAAGCATTTGGTCTCCGAGGAGCATTTGTTATCGGAGTTTGACATTTCCAGCAATGTTAGGCTTATGGTTTCAATTGAAGACACAGGTATCGGAATCCCTTTAGCTGCGCAAGGCCGGGTTTTTATGCCATTTATGCAAGCGGATAGCTCGACTTCAAGAAACTATGGAGGTACCGGGATTGGGTTGAGTATAAGCAAGTGTCTTGTTGAACTTATGCGCGGTCAGATAAGTTTCATAAGCCGGCCTCACATTGGAAGCACGTTCTGGTTCACGGCTGTTTTAGAGAAATGCGATAAATGCAGTGCAATTAACCATATGAAGAAACCTAATGTGGAGCATTTGCCTTCTACTTTTAAAGGAATGAGAGCTATAGTTGTTGATGCTAAGCCTGTTAGAGCCGCTGTGACTAAATACCATATGAAAAGACTCGGAATCAATGTTGATGTCGTGACAAGTCTCAAAACCGCGGTTGTTGCGGCTGCTGCCTTTGGAAGAAACGGTTCTCCTCTGCCATCCGGGTAAAACATTGAAAGCTTCAATCTTTTCCTTCAATAGTGTTTTTGCAGAATAACTAGAATTTTTCTCTTTTGCAGAACAACAAAACCGCAACTGGACNCTTTGGAAGAAACGGTTCTCCTCTGCCATCCGGGTAAAACATCAAAAGCTTCAATCTTTTCCTTCAATAGTGTTTTTGCAGAATAACTAGAATTTTTCGCTATTGCAGAACAACAAAACCGCAACTGGATATGATCTTAGTAGAGAAAGATTCATGGATTTCAACAGATGATATTGACTCAGAGATACGTCTTTTGAATTCAAGAACCAACGGAAATGTTCAACACACGTCTCCGAAACTCGCTCTTTTCGCAACAAACATCACAAATACAGAGTTCGACAGAGCTAAATCCGCAGGATTTGCAGATACGGTAATAATGAAACCGTTAAGAGCAAGCATGATCGGCGCGTGTTTACAGCAAGTTCTCGAGCTGAGAAAGACGAGACAACAACATCCCGAGGGATCATCACCCGAAACACTCAAAAGCTTGCTTACAGGAAAGAAGATTCTTGTGGTGGATGATAATATAGTAAACCGGAGAGTAGCTGCAGGAGCTCTCAAGAAATTTGGAGCAGAAGTAGTTTGTGCAGAGAGTGGTCAAGTCGCTTTAAGTTTACTTGAGATTCCACACAATTTCGATGCTTGCTTCATGGATATTCAAATGCCACAGATGGACGGGTAAGCCAATAATCACTACTATTTGAATAACTCTGGTTTACTCGGTATAGAAATTTTGCCGCCAAATTATAACCGAATTTAGTTTGGTTCGGATTCGGTTAAAGCTCCTTATTAACAACTTTATTGATTGTTTTTATCGTTTGATTCACAGATTTGAAGCAACTCGTCAGATAAGGATGATGGAGAAAGAAGCTAAAGAGAAGACGAAACTCGAATGGCATTTACCGATTCTAGCGATGACCGCGGATGTGATTCACGCGACCTACGAAGAATGTCTAAAAAGTGGAATGGATGGTTACGTCTCCAAACCTTTTGAAGAAGAGAATCTCTATAAATCCGTTGCCAAATCATTCAAAACCAATCCAATCTCAGTTTCTTCATAATTCAATCTTCCGGCGAGTTTTTTTTTTTTTCTCTGCAGCCGGAGAATGGACTGATTCTGCTGATTGATTGGGATAAACATGCATTTTGGTTTCTGTACATATAGGTATACAATCTAGAGATTTTGAAGTGTTTTTTTTTTTTACCTAAGTAATGTAGCTTGCTATGACTAGTATGTTGTTAAACGACAACGTTTCGACGGTTCGGTGCTGATCTTAGCGTAAGTATTACTCCCACGGGAGTCTTTGGTTAGTCGTTTAGACATCAGTTTCGTGTAATTTTCTAATAATCACTATTTCTTAATAACATCTTGTTGTTGTAACCTGATATGAATTGATTTCGGTTCACCTGTGAGCTCGTTTTAACAACCGAATCGCACTCGAGGAACCTCACACACTGTCAATCGAACGAAGAACAGAAAGAGATCGAGCAACTGTCTCTTTATTTATTAGCTCAGTCTCTTTGAGCTTCCAAACAGTAGAAAACAGAGCAAAAGCTTAAAACGACAGCGTTTGAGTGAGATAACCAAAGCCAATAAACAACCCTTTAACCGGAATTGATCTGAAAAGTATGGACCAACTTCAACACATCTACATGGAGTTAATAGGAACTGTCGATTCAAGAATTAGGACTTCTCCATGTGCGAATTTTAAAAAAATCTGATTGTCTATTCCAACCGAAAACGATATTTTGAGAATTTAAATAATTGAAATGAGAAGAAAGTTATTCCAACCGAAAACGATATTTTGAGAATTTAAATAATGGAAATGAGAAGAAAGTGAAATAAATGTGGTTGATGTGTGACCGTAGCGAACACATTGTGGACTAGTTGTTGTTGTCACGTAATGTTGCTACCGTATATTTATACAAGTGTTCGACCTACATTTCGTGCGAGTTTAAAGTTGTTGTAAATAAAAAGTATATATGTTTGGTGCGTATAATTCGACCATCTTAGCTACCTACTACTTTCAACTATATAAAGATTATAAATGTCGTACTATACTCATTTTAAAATTAATACTATAAATTTAAAATAGCATTACGGAATACGGATTATACACATGTCACAACAGACATTCAATACCATGAGAAACGAATAGTTCTAGATTACTGTGAAATTGGTAAGTAGGAGTAAGTAATAACTCCAAAGTAATTTAGTGTTTTTTAACAAAAAAAATAAAATAATAATAACTCCAAACCTAACGACCATCAAAAAGTAAACGGCGTTAAAAGACAAAAAAAAAGTAAATTTAAAAGTAAA
>OVAQ01002828.1:0-11451 GCA_900406345.1 Erysimum cheiri | reverse complement strand
AAACTCAACACAAATCAATCTCCCACTAACCCCCCCTAAGACACATTTTTGTGTTGCCATCATAAAGTCTCACTCTCTATTATATATAAACACAAGCCTCACGCTTGAGAAAGAACAAAATCACATTTGTTTGTGTTGCCGTCACAAAATCTCTCTCTTTCTCTCCTGTTATAATCATAGTGATGATGAGAGCTACGGTGTCGAGGTCACACACAGTCGCGTGTTACTGTATGGCGGCACTGCTGGTCCTAACACTGGCGGGCCCGCTTAAAAACGACCACGGAGGAAGTGGCGGAGAGAATTTTCGGGCGGCGGCCAAGGGAAGAAACTGTGAGGTACGGAGAGGAAAGCAAATGATGGAGAGGCCATGTGAGGAGTTATACGTAGTAGGGGAAGGAGAGACGCTTCACAGCATCAGCGACAAGTGCGGCGACCCGTTTATCGTGGAGCGTAACCCTCATATCCATGACCCGGATGATGTCTTCCCGGGTCTCCTCATCAAACTTCACATTAACCTCCCTGAATAAGTCATAACTAGTTCAAGAGGATGTCGTTTTCTGTACATTATAATTACGTATTTGTCTCCCTTTCGTTTTCCTTATCTTCTATTATTAGTTTTTTTTTTTGTACGTTTTGGTTTTTGAATGAATAACTTTAACATGTCTTTGTTACTGAATTGATTTTATATGGTTGGTATTTGGTACAAACAAAGACAGATACATTTCTATTGGACAAATACACTCTTGGATTTGTTCTTATTGTAAACTTTGTTTTGTCATGTGGGTAATTCAATAATAAAGCCAAAGATATTAAATAAGAACAGAGTACCGAATATCAAAAACAGAGTCAGCCAAGGCAATTGAAAACAGAACAAACAAGGCAACTAAAAACCAACCGTCGCCTCAATATGGAATCTATCGTGCAGCCAAGCTGGACTTTTCATAGCTATGTAAGATTGCAAATGACACTCTATAGTGACGTTTTTGGTAATATTCCTTGCAAGTTAATTAGATTTGCTCGACACAAGCACAAAAGGGCACCAACCGAACAAAGGAACAATCCTGAGTATGTTCTTCAGATGAGCTCGATATTTGGCAACCCCGAAGGTAGTGATAAGGCATCAGTGGCAGGCTTACAATCTGAGGCTACTTCCACTTCTATAAGATGAAGATTTCACAAAATTTGGACAGGGAAAAGAATATTTCGCAGCTCTACAATAATCTGATATTCCAGTGAGGTGAAGGCATGGCCGTGCCAAGCTATTCTTGGGACTGAGACCATATTGCGCCTCGCTTCTTCTACCTCTAAGGCTGACATGTGTGTTGGAATGTTGTGTATCTGCAACTGCTTAATTTTGTATCCTTACCTCTCAAGATATTTTAAGAATTATGGGCTTCTAAGTTCTAACTCAATTTGATTGATAATGAGTGGATGGGTCTATGTCTATTATATACTGTATTATGTTAGATACAACTCAATGTAAGACATATGTTCTAAGTTGATTTTTCGAGATGAGAGCGGAAACAATCCATTATCTCGGAAATATCACTACAAGATAAGCGACTATAAAATTAAAAATTGTCCATCAGGTTTAACCTGACTCTAAAGATCGTCCAAGTCAAAACCAATTAGTGATAAGAAGATATTTCATGTACATTATACACTGTTAGATATAGGCCGGTGTACTTCCAGTGCGAGATATTTTAAAACGATCCATCCAACTTGTGTTGCCATGCTTCCCTCGTTGTATATTGCATATAAACTACACTTAAACCATCTATTCTCCAGTCTCTTTGAAGTCTAAATCGAGTTTTTGCCTGTCTGGTTAAAGGTGTTTTCAGCTTCAATTGAGTTCGCGGCCGGTTATCCCATCTTTTGTAGTACTTGTCCATTGCGGATATGCTAATATAGACATAATAAATTAAAAATTGTCATGCTAAAAGAATATGTGTATAAAACTAATTAAAATGGTCCAGGAAAAGAATGGTGATCAGATGATCGTACTTGTCCATTGTGGATTTGCTTAAAGCCATTAACTAATCATAGATTCATAGCAACATCATCATATATGAAAATGACACGCACAACATTAATTTTTAAAATGAATAACTAGCATTTATAAATAAAAATAGAAAACGAATTGATCCACAACCGGAAATGTGTTATCGTATTATTCGGGGAGATTAGGTTTCGAATCTGCCTTTCATAATTTTAAATTCTATCAAATTGTATGATTAATGGTCCTGAGGCCCATCTAATTATTTAAATTTAAATCATATAAAAGTCCATCATGATCAAATTTGTTGGGTAATTTACATTTACTTTTCTCTCTATACTTCATCTTGCCAAAAAAACAAAAAAGGAAAAAAAAAAAAAACCTTTGAACATTTCTTAATCAGAAGCTGATTGAAGCTTAAAATTTTCTTGTTCATTTTTTTTTTTCCCTTTTACCTTCCGGCAACGTGGGATAATCTAATTAGCATCCACAGAATAGAATTTTTTCTTTCCTTAGACGACTAATGATCAAATTAATCAGAGAGCAAAAGCGAGACTAATGAAACTTAAGGTTTGTGTCTCCTGCATAAGGAGAGATAGACGAAAGAGAGAGTAAATCATCGAGGGATCTAGTTTGCGACTCATTCATTCATTTTCTCTTTCCACCAATTTGATTGTTATTTACATATCTTTTTCTTAATTTCTACTCTTTTCTTGTGAAAGTTGTTCCTTATAGATATCACATATTTTCTTGGTCGGATTCTTTTGGTCACAGATTTCTGTTCTTTGGAGGCCTTTGAATCGAATCTTGACAGATTTTAGGAAANGGTTTTTGTGGGGGTTTTTTTTTTTTTTTTTTTGCTCAGATTCTCCAATATATTCTGCGGAAGTTATCACCTTGACTTTTTGAGATACAGCTGATCTACACTTTGGATCTCCCTCCTGTTTTCAAGAAACCATTTCTGGGATTTGGATTTTAGATCCAAGTGAGTTCGTTTTAATCTTTCTAAAGAAATTTATATATTTTTTCATTTCCCAAAAATGGCTCAGGTTTAGGGTTTTCATTAATCTTGGCAGGAAGATGGTGAGAGGAAAGATCGAAATAAAAAAAATCGAGAACGTCACGAGCAGACAAGTCACGTTCTCCAAGCGTAGGAAAGGTCTCTTGAAGAAGGCTCACGAGCTTTCAGTTCTATGCGATGCTCAAGTCGCCGCCATTGTCTTTTCTCAGAAAGGAAGATTATATGATTTCGCCAGCTCCGAGTAAGCATCTATATCATTTATGAAATGTTTAAATCAAATACTCATTTATGCAATCATTTATAGTCTTCTACATATAGCTTTCTCTCCCTCTTTTCCCTATTTTTACTAGATATTTGCATCTATTGAATTTATTTTTTCCCAAAATATGCTCTTTCAAAGTGTTTTGATTTTTCTGGCCATATGGGTATTTGGTAGTACCACGGAATTTTATTTTTTATGAATTAACTCCTAATCAAATTAATTGACTATTTGTGTCTGTTCAGTTAATTTCTTCAAGCACGAGCAAGTGATAGGGTTTTCCCAAAAAGCGTTCTTGGACTTTGAACCTAGTATGCTTTGGAACTCATGCTGAAACCACTTGACATGTTATTATAATTGTGAAAAAATCTCAGTGATCATAACATAAAAATAAATACCTTAAAAGAGTACAAATTGAACCGCTTTAAGAAAAGGAAACTACATCATGATGTATGAGACAAGATCTTGTGGCTTTGTGCCAGGGTCTCAAACTCTAGCCCTAGATATATAGTTTTCATGGTTCTTGATTGTGTTGATCTTTTAGAGGCAATTGTTAAATTCTTACACCAAATCCAAACTAGTCCAAAGATCTTATATTGTCATATGTTGCCTGCTGAGTGCTGACCAAGTGTGCAACTAATGATATCAAAACCACCATTGCTCATTATGTTAAACCATATGTTATACCCACTTGGTTAACTGTACTAATGATCTTCTTCGCCTTTGTTAGCTACTGCCAATAACGATCCTAGCCGATATATAGGTCATGCTTATAGGTAATCATTGGTTATTAAAAATTTGAAATCAAGTCACACAAATTAAAAGCTATATATATTAACACGTTTAGATGATCATATGCTTAGGAATCTCTTTCCGTTAGGTCAAAACAGATATTAAAAACCTTACGATGTAAATCATCCATCCTTCGGAAAATTTTCATAGTTTCTCATTATAATAGTCATGAGATAGGTCAAGCGTGACTAATTTAATTCATATATGGACAAATATGTCTGTAATACAGGAAATTTGCATATATGTGAATGTTCTTGTCGATCATGATAACATTTTCGAAAATTAATATATACGCGATACTAATAATGATGAAGCTGTTCTTCAAAATGTATTCAGCATGAAGAAGATAATGGAACGACATGAGATATATAGAAGAGAGTATTTTGGGGCAGAGAGAATCCAAAAAGAGCAATATGTGCAGGAACTCAAGAAGGAAATGGCCATAATGGTGAACAAGATTGAACATCTTCAACTTCATCGCCGGTAATTTTCTGATCTTTCTAAATCTACTGCATATGTTTTCTTCATATGCAAGACATGATTGTATATACACTCCTATAACATCTTAAGGAAGATGATGGGGCAAAATTTGGATTCGTGTTCGGTGGAGGAACTCAAGGAGCTAAGTATCCAAATCGAGAAAAGCCTTACTATTGTCAGATCAAGAAAGGTACACTTACATCAAGGATTAACAAAATATAGAGATTAAGAAAACTTACTTCGCATTACAATCTTTTTATAAGTTTTCATAATGTGTTGAACAATAATGGTCTTATAATAAGGTATTTTTGTAAAGGATTTGTCTTATTGTGAGACGTTTAAATCTAAATGATTAGCTATCGAAACAGCCAGTCGTTGTAATGTTTCTTTTTGTGCCTTACGGATTTGCTAAATCTGGATTCCGTGATTTTGGCAGGCTAAGTTAAATGAAGATAAAATAGAGAAACTAAAAGCAGAGGTACTATTACTAATTAGTTTAATTACTTTTAAGGGGAAATAATTTCGAATACTCCTTGCAATTCATTTTACTCCATTAGATTGCAGGAGAGAGAGAGGTCTTGAACGAGAGAAGTAGGCTGCACCAAATGGTATACACATATATATAACCCATGGCATGCATATATATATATATATATATTTATTTATGCACCAGCATAAACTTTAAATTGTGGAGTTGTGTAGTCTAATCTTTATTTTCAAATTAAAATAATCTGTTAAGGGTATATATTTCATGTATTTAGTCCTATAAATGTTTGTTCTAGAGTTTCTCATCCCGTATATAATTTGCCGGATTTGGGATGCAGTTCCTATCATTAACATGTACCTTACTAATTCTATGTTAACAACGACATTTAGATAATAGATGTATTGACGGCTAGGTTTTGCATTTCTTTTTGTCGAACAGGTTTTGCATTTCATGAACAAAAAACATCAATTAACGTTTTGTCTCTTAAGTAAAATATATGACTTTTTCTCTCTATAAGTATTGAGTTTATCTTTTTTAGTTTTTTTCCATAAAAATTTAAGAAAATAAATTGTTACATTTCAGATTGAAGAAAAGCCCTTGTGGATGCAGCTGAGAAGTCTAGAGAGTGAGAAGAATGCAGCCTCCTGTAGTTGTGAAAACATGAACATATCGGATGTCGAAACTGATTTGTTCATCGGATTGCCTGAGATCTGAGTGTAATGATTTATCCAAGTATGTATATTACTAATTCAGAACGTTTTAATAGATTATCTCTATGCATAAATTTATATAAGAATAAAGTAGTGTATAAGAGTTATCTACTATATTTATTCTTTCTTCTCCTGAAGAGCTGTTTTTCTTTTTTTTTACTTTGTTGAATGTTAAAGTTTGTTTTTCTCATAATAATGTTATAGATGAATTTTATAACATCATTAGTATCATAGTTTTAAATAATTTATATAATAATGCTTTTTCTGCAGAATTCCTATTGCTCTAGCTCTATTTTTACCGACACACACGAAGCGTACGTACGAATGTACCATTGGGCTATTAAATCCAAACATTTAATAGCTTTGACGCTAATAGTTCAAAGATCCCAGTTAAAAATTCAAAAATTATCAGCCACACCTCATAAATGACATCTTGTTTCTATTCGATCATTCATGATCAATGACCAAAGACTTTTATTTAATTTGATTTGGTATATAACCATGAATTATTTTTATTTATAAAATACAGATTTGGGTAAGATGATACACACAGGGGGTTTTTAAGATTATAACGCTCTATACCATTTTTGTTCATGTAATGAGTTTAGAAAATAGAATGTATTAGAAAAAAAGAGCACGTAATTGTGTCATATTATATAACACGCAATTTAATAAAACAACATGCGAACCTTCTCCTAGTAAGATTTATTTATATTTTGAGTAGAATACTGTGTTAAAAATGAACTTGGCACTCACTCATAGCTAAAGCACAACCATCTCTATACCAAAAAGAAACCTAGAAACTTTTAGTTCAGTACATTGTCAAAAACCTTTTAGTTCAGTATTAAAATATGGCATGAAATACATGAAAACCATATCCTAAGTAGATTACCGTCTATATGGAGTTTACAAAGTACGAGGCTAATACTATGAAAGTAACTCAAAATGATACTTATCTAATGTTAATTCTTTAATAGACTCCCAGACACAAAAGATAAAGATAACAAAAAACTGGAATATATTAGTCTTAGAAATTCGAATGATGGATTGGTTACAACAAACTTACAACTTAGAACAAAAACGCATATTGTTGTGAGTCGAATCTCTCGTTAATCGTTAGGGTTAAAACGCAGCCGCCAGACGCTGTTTTGAGTGACGGCCCAAATCTAATAGCGTTAGCGTTTAAACCAAAACGACATCGTTGTAATCGTATCCTGTACGAGGGCGTCTACGATATGCCGCTCAATCTCTGCGACGATCCTTTCCTCTTCCTCTTCAAGTTTCTTCATCCCCGGAAGATTTTTTTCGGTGCCTCTTGCGTTGGCTAAGGTGGCGAAAATGGTTGCCGAATCGTAAAAATTGGAACTTGGCGGTTCTTGAGGACGTTTCTTCTCGTATTTGTACATCTGACCAGAGCATATCGTCGCATTTGCATTCCGCTCCGGTTCTTCAGCTCTTTTCATCTATTAGAATTTGATTGAAGTGACTTAGTAAGTAAGAATGCCTATCAAGTGTTTGTGTTATTTCCTCAATGAGACTAAAACAAAGAAAATTTGTACCTGTTTCCGAGGACGTTCTGTGACAGAGAAAGCTGATGATGCTACAGAGATTTTCTTGCATTTCTTCTTCTCTAAAAGATCACAGCAATCACTAGATTTCAAGTTTGTGGATATAGAGATGAAAGCCTTTCTCTGCTTGTTTCGATTATTGGGTGTTGGATGAGGCGAGAATTTTGATTCTCTCTCAGCTTTTTTCCATCCGTTGATTGGTATTAGCGACTGCTCGTTTACTCTTCTCTGGTTCTCCTTGAAGTCTTTTGAAAGGGTCACCTTTGTTGGTTGCTGAGAGATGTGATCTTGTCTTAACACAAGTGTGCGATTAGTCCTTGTTGTGTTCTCTTTCTGAGAAAGCCAGCTATGCTCAATCTTGTTTTGTGCTGCTCCTGCCCTTCTCTTCTCAAGCAAGTTTGATATATCCATACCAAATTTTCTGGAGTTGACCCTCTCTTTGATTTGTTTCACTATTTGCCTCCCATTATGTCTGGGACTTGGACTTCCCTCTTCTTGTTTCAACTCTTTCAGCGTCCTGCGCGCAAACTCTTCATGTTTATTCTCTCTGTTTAGCTGCAGAGAGAGGCGACGATTGTCCGAATCAGAGGAGATTCTAGGGCTTGAAGGTAATGATTTTGTCCCTGAGCCATTCCCGGAGAGACTATGTCCTCTTACAGTATACCTGGATGATTTATTAAGGTTTAAGTTATCCGGAAGAAGATCAAGACCCATGAGTCTAGCCACCACGTTTGGTGTCTTGGTGCGAGGTGAATTGCAGTTATTAAATGATGTATCAACAAGAAGACCTCTAAGTGTTGACTTGTTCCCCTCCACCTGCATTTGAATTGTCACTTGGCTGGCTCCATCAATCAAGTCACTTCAAATGTAATGAAGTCATCAATGTTGACTTACATGGATGTTCAAGCTTTCTTTTTCCAGCTTGTAGTTTGTTGATGATAATGGAGGCTCCTCTGTTAAGTCCAAGCTGTTTCGTGGAGCCACCAAACCTGCAAGTTTCAGTAACACAACACTCGTCTCTGTTACTCACTGTCTTGCAAAACACCTAAGTCCTTATCTATCTCACAATAAACCTAATCGTTTCTTTGAAACCTCTACATTCTGCATGTTTGAAACCGGTAAAAGCTTACCAAGTTGTCGTGGCTGCGGATTTATGGATGTGAAGCTGAGACAGCAGAATCGTCTATAGAGGAAAAAGAGTAAGCACGTACCTTTCGGATTTCTTGAGTGAGAATCAATACAAGGTTGTTGGTGGTGATGATGACGTGAAGGAAAGTAAAAATGGTGGAAATGAAAAAAGTGGTAAAGAGCAGTGATGCAGCCATTAGCTTCATTGGATTTCCTCTTGCTTTTAGAGGAACAAATGGATCTTCCTCCGTTGTACTGTTCTCTTCCCATTTCTGTTAAGACAAATGATGACAAGTGGAAGGTGAACAATTGACTGACAAAAGTTGAAGAAGAAGATCTTTTTCAGTTTGCACTAGCAAAAATCCAGTTTGTATGGCTTTCTTTAAATCTTATGTTTTTGGTTACCCGAGAGAGCTTTCGGAAGCTGCCCTCCAACTTTATCTCTATATTTGCATCGGTAACAGAGCAGAGGGTGGTGACAGAAATAATTTAAAAACGTGACAGTAACAATTTAAAAAAATAAACTGTACGAGTAAATTAATGCAAGGTGAGATGATGATATTTAGCCACGCATCTCTTTGACAAGAGACAGCTTGAGTATTACAGTATGATTCCATCCACACTTCATGTTTCTCTACTCTGCGTTTTCTTTGGGGGTTTCAAGTTTTTTAACTTTGCAAATTTAAAGAAATTAAGGTTGTCGAGATTTTCCTTGGATGAATGAATACTCTTACGAATCATGAGTTTGTAACCTTTGTTTCATGGGTGCAGTGATAGGTGGCACTACTACATGGTCACATGTTTCAAAATGTTTTTAGGTGTGAAATAATGCAGAGCTTCGATGTCTTCGCATTTACTAGGGCTTGTCTTGTCTCATTATTCTTTGCTCAGTTTTAAGTTTCAACCAATTTTTTTAGTTCAATGAGCTCAAGCTTGCTTCAACACCTTTTTTTTTTTTTTTTTTTTTTTTTTTAAGTATTTGGTTTTCTACATTTTTTTCTAATAATGGAGGAATCTCATGTTAGATCTCAGCCTAATCCACATAATTTGTAGCCCACTAGATGATTATCGAAGTGGCTGGGAGACAAGATGCGTCTAGCAGAAAATTGAAAATTGAACAAAAGTCTGGAGGTTTAGTGGGCTCTGGGTTGCTGTATAGGCTTAGTAAATCCAAAAGCCCAGAAGAAACTGCATGAGGAGCTCAAAGCCTCAAACTCATTATTGCCGTTTTGGTCGATTTATGAAACAGAGGAAGACGCATATGCTAACTCTATCTTTAGAGAAAACAACATCCCTAGAGTCTAGAGACTAAAACACTTATTACCCTTATTATGTTGATTATGAGCATAAATGAGAAGCCGAAAACCTGAAGATGACTATATGCGGAGCTTTAGCCATTACCTTTACAACTTGTGAACTCATTTGGTTGCCTCAAGAATCAAAATTTACACATTCTGTAATCTACTTAGGATATGGTTTTGAGAAGTAGGCAATTGGATATTATTGCTATGCTAATTAAAACAAAAAAAAACCAAAGAACCTTCTCAAATTCATTTACCCACCAATGCATAAGAGACCTAGGTCACATATTTCGTTAGAGCCTTGTGGGTTGTGATTCTATTATAGCTCTCCTGAACTAAAGTATTGCTACTTGGTGCTGGTAAGCTATTTGAACCCAAAAGATCGAACCAATTTAGAATTTCACATGAACTAGTCCTAGTAGATTAAAAATGGTAGATAGAAAAGCTGAACTATGCCAAGAAACGAATGGTTGTTGCAATTATAGAGTCATACGCTTTTCTCTTTTACGTAAATCCTTTGCTTATTGTACCACACAGTATACCTTATTGTTTTCTACTGCTTGTTATTGGAGGCCACCACAGAACTCAACTTGTCTCTATTAGCTTGTCCTTTTACTATACTGATTGGTGTATTTTCCTCGTATGAGACCAAGTGAATATTGAGGTGCATCATGTACGGACGAGCTTTCGTTGGATCTTTTGACTGACCAGTTTCCATGATAGAAACCATCTCCCAATAACAGTCTAGAGACCACTCCATATGGTACAAGTAAGACATCCATTATAACCCCATACACATTTCATTTCCATTGTCTTTTTCTTCCTCAAATCTAGAAAGTGAAAAAGAAAAAACAACCTAGAAACCCCATTTCAAGCTAAGGTTCCATTATATTTCTTGATTTCCTAAACCTAAAGCATTAATTATTTAATTACTGTGCAAGACTTTGTGCTGCACCCAGTCACTCGCCACACACCTTCCAAACTTACATGTACACCATGGGAAACTGTAAGAAAAATGATCAGCCTATACATAAAGAAAAGGGACAAATTTTGAGGTGTGGATTAAAAACTCTTATACTATGGGTCCGAATGGTAACCGCGGTTTTTGTTGTGCGGAGAAAGCGTTATTGCAGTGCGGGACGGTTCAACTGCGGTACGGTTGAACTGCGGTACGGTTGAACTGCGGTACGTGCGGGAGAAATATAGGGCGTGAATGGAAGCATCGAAAAAAGCGGTTTTCATTTTTTTTGGGTAAATCCGCACAAGTGTCACCAATCAGAGTTTTTATTGAAATTTGCGTTTAAAAAAAAAAAAAAACCCAGATTCGCGGAATTGTCTGTTGGATAATGCCTTGGACCGCTATTCAAAATAGAAGTAGACTTTACCCATCGTTTTTCTTCAAAAACGCACCCAATGGATAATATATATATATATTTTTTTTTAAATATGCAAAATATTTGTTATATATAGGTACATCACAAATGGTTCTTAACATCTCCGATTCTTCAGAAAATTAGCTTCGAAATTTTTTCATCAAGATCTTTCACATTTTCAGGTTAGTATTTTAATTTTCTGTTTTTGGTAAATAATTTTAATACATATAGTGTAATTGTTACATAATCTAATGTATTCTATATTATATTAACTTAAATAATTAATAAATATGTGTTGTACTTTTTTTATGATGAAATTATTCAACGGATTCAACA
>OVAQ01002827.1:0-11451 GCA_900406345.1 Erysimum cheiri | reverse complement strand
AGAGAAAATTTAATATTTTCTTAAATAAATTTAATAGGTGATAAGAGAGTTTAAAAGCTTTGGCTAGNTAATATTTTCTTAAATAAATTTAATAGGTGATAAGAGAGTTTAAAAGCTTTGGCTAGTAATTAATGCCGAGCTCTCTAGCGACGACACATCAGCATTTTTGGCAAAAATGTTTATCTATTAATATATAATGGATGTTCATAGATCCCTTCTGGATTAGTGTTCTTCATGCTAGTTCTTCCCTGATCAAGTGGAGCTAGATCTTAGACATTTCATGTCCGAAAGGTGTTTGATGAAATGTCTGATCTAACTAACTCCAGAGATTTACATAACCAGCACAAGAGATTGGATATCTGGAGTGTTTATTGACTTTGTTAGATTGTTTCTTAATTAAAGGCTGTCTTGTTATGCTTCTCTAAAGAGATTTAGGTTTGGAGGTGACTTGGTTTGAGGGGTCTTTACCACGAGAGTGGATTGATCTGTAGTTGAATCTTTCATCTTGGGATAGCTTTGTTGAAAGTTTGATCAAACGTCATGTTAAACTTAGAAAACTTGTGGATCCATGAAACCCTTCCTCATGAACTCTATCTTTCGCATCTTGTTTACTTCTTAGTGTTTCATCCTGTCTTGCTAGTTTCAGTGTTTACTTCTTACTTAACTATTTTGCTTTGTTACTTGTTCACTTAGGTTGTTAGAACTCAAAACTATTCATGCTTGGCTTGATTTAGTTGAATCTGAGTGCATCTTGATTACTAGTAAATACTCCCATTTGGATTGATACCTTTCTGTGCTACAATGACATGATAGTGCATAAGGGAATTGAGACCTGAGTGAAAATCTTACTACCACTTTCGATTGTAGATGGCTTTGGAGAGATTGGATTGCTTCAAGGATGCATAAGGCTTCGGCTTCACTTGGTCCTTTGGCATATGGCATCGGTTTACAATGCCGAGATCTGACTTCACGATTGTGTTGCATCACTATCCATCCCAATCCAGCATTCTTACTTTGTTCAATCCAGGCTGCATCAGTTTGACAAATTATAGTTCCAGGTGGAAATTCTTCATACCTTGTTCCTTGTTGAGCATTAAGGCGCAAGGAAACTCTCTGTGTTTGGCATGTGGTAGGTGCTCTTTCCAGTTGTTCCTTTCCTCTTCCGCTTTTGTTGCTTTCTGGATGGTTTCCAACTCAGATATTGTGCGATTGTCAAAAATTTTCTTGTTTCGGCTAGACCAAAGTGCCCACATGATCCATGGGGCAGAGACTGCGCTGTTTGTAGTTGATGGTGAGGACCTCTGCAGCACATTGCACATGAAGATTCTTGATTTCATGTCTGTAATGGAGTCTAGGTTAGGCGTGGGAGTAATTGGTGCCTGGTTCCAAGCGCCCCATGCAAAAGGGTAGTGAAAGAAGAGATGCAGTTCAGTTTCTTCTTCTCCACAACGAGAGCACACTGCTGTAGTAGTAACCTTCCGTCGGTACAGATTTGATCCCACTGGTAGGGTACCTCTTGCTGCTCGCCACAGTAGCATATGAACCTTTGGTGGACATTTGATATTCCAAATATCTTTTTTCCAAGCAAATTCGTGGTTCTGAGTTTGTATTTGTTCACCTGATCTGCTTTCCAGAGCCTTGTAGTATCCAGACCTTGTAGAATAGACTCCATCCTTGGTGTGCATCCAGATTGGTTTGTCAGGAGTATTTGATTTACTCGGTCTCAATTGCATAATCTCTGTCCAGATTGCGGGAAATAGGTTTTGTAGCTTTTCAGGATTCCACTCCTTTGTGTTTTCGTCGATGAGGTCAGAGACCATGAGATTTGACTAGTGAAGTGGTGTTGGGCCTGTAGTTATTCCAGGCGAGATCATTTTTCCAGGGATCACGCCAGACATGTGTTGTTTCTCCATTCCCAACCGCAACTCCCAGCCCTTGTTTTAACAAGTCTCTGCCAACCAAAAGACCTTTCCATCCATGAGAAGAAGAAGGCTTGGGGCTAACCACCATAAAGGTTCTGTTGCGACAATATTTAGAGAGAAGCATTCGTGACAGGAGGCTGGTTGGGTTGTGAATGAATCTCCAGCTAAGTTTGGCAAGAAGAGCTTCATTAAAACTTTGTATCTCTCTTATACCAAGTCCTCCTTTGTCCTTTGGATGTGTGACTGAATCCCATGATACCCATGCCATTCCTTTTTTTTTTCCTGTTTGCTGTCCCAGAAGAATCGAGTTAAAGCCGACTGAATTCTTTTGCATAAACCCACTAGCAATAAGAAACAGGACATCGAGTAAGAAGGAATTATTGTCAATACTGATTTAAGCATAACCAGCTTCCCTGCTGCAGAGAGTCTCTTTGAAGCCCAGCTTGCTGCTTTCTTTTTGTCCGAGTTACAATAGACTCGAAGAGGTCTCTCTTTTTCCTGCCAAACATTTCAGGTAGGCATAGATATTTCCCTGTTCCTCCTTCTTTAGCAATTCCTAGTTGGTTTTGACTCTGTTCCTAATTTCCTGACTGGTTTTTGGAGAGAAGGTAATAGATGATTTCTCTTTGTTGATGAGCTGACCAGATACTTCTTCAGAGTCTTTTATTATTCGGTAAAGAGTGGAGCAGCTCCTCTCATCCGTTCTTGCAAATAGCATTGTATAATCAGCAAAAAGAAGGTGGTTGACCGCTAGTCCTCTTCTTGATATTTGGAGTCCTCTTAATTTTCCTTCATCTTGAGTTTTTTTACATAAACCAGATAGAACACTACCACATATGATGAAGAGAAAAGGAGAGAGTGGATCTCCTTGTCGAATCCCTCGTTGTGGCGTAACAGATCCTCGGGGTTTTCCGTTGATAAAAAAGGAGTATGTTACTGTAGTAACACTCTGCATCACCCAGTGAATCCATTTCTCATCAAAGCCCATCTGTTGAAGTACTTCTCGGATGAAGTCCCACTCAAGTCGATCATAAGCTTTGGTCATGTCGGTTTTGATTGCCATAGAGCACCGTTTCGTTGCTTGTGATTTATGCAGAGTGTGAAGCAGCTCGTGAGTAATTAGCACACATTATCTGAAATCGCTCTTCCCGGCACAAACGCAGTTTGGTTTTCCGATATGAGGGAGTCAAGTATAGGTTGAAGTCTTTTGGTGAGAAGCTTGGAGTAGATTTTGTAGTATACACCACACAGAGCAATAGGCGTGTAGTCTTTGACTTTTTGGGGATTCTAAATTTTTGGGATCAGCCTGATATGTATCTTATTTGTCTCTGCAGGTAGATTCCTATTGATGAAAAAACTCCTGACTTCCTCCACGATCTCCTTTTCCATTGTTTTCCAGTTTGCTTGGAAGAAACAAGCTGAAAAACCATCTGGTCTTGGGGCTTTGTCTCCATGAATAGAGAAGCAGGCATTCTTAATCTCCTCTGTACTTAGAATTTGTATCAGTGAGCGATTCATCTCTTCTGTTACTACTCGTTTGACCGCTCTTTTGATGATACATGAGGCCTCTTTGGGTTGTGAGCTGTAAATCTTAGTAAAGTATTCTGAGATGACTGCCGTAATATGTTCTTCTTCAAAAAACACAGTTCCATCATCATTCTCAATCACTGAAAAGCGGTTGAGAGCTCTTTTGCCTCTTGTGGTTGCGTGAAAATACGATGAGTTTATATCACCAAGTGCGAGCCAAAGCTGTCGGCTTCGCTGTCTCCAATAGCTCTCTTCAGCCACATAAGAGTCTCTGAGTGTTTGGGAGAGTTCCTGGATATGTGACTCGTCTGGGACTAGGTCTGAGAGAGCCTGATCAAGTTTTTCCTTCTTCTCCTCTATTGCTTTTTGGTTGTTCTGGTGGTGTCTCCTATGCCAATTTTGGATAGCTTTTTTGCAGCTCAGTATACGCTCGGCAACAGTGATGTTGGGTTTGTTTTCCTAAGCCTTCCTGACAAGTTCAAAGATCTCATGATTCTTTCGCAAACTCCTATCATATCGAAACATACGCTTTTCCTTCTTTTTCTTGGTTGCAAAGTATGCCATGATTGGTCGGTGATCAGAGCCTTCGAATTTCATATATTCGACTCGACTGGTGGGAAACATATCATACCACTCTCCATTGGCCAAAGCTCTATCGAGGCGGCAGAAGACAAGGTGAAAATTGCGTTTTCCTCTCCATGAGAGGGGATTGCCCGAGTGACGAAGGTCGTATAGATCATTCTCTGCAACATAATTTCTGAAGTTAGTAAAGGATCCTTCTGTTCTCTGTGGTCCTCCCAATTTCTCCTCAGAGCAAAGGATTTCATTGAAATCACCAATTTGGAACCAAAGTCCTTCTCGTTGCGCAGCAATCTCCGTAAGTTTGTCCCAAACTGTCTTCCGTTTCTCTTTATCTGGTTCACCGTAGATGAAGGATGCATAGAACTTCTTGCCCTTGTATGTAATTTGAGTATCGATGAAGTTCTGCGATGATTGTAGAATTTCCAAATTTACTTCCTCTGTCCAAAGAATTGCTAAGCCACCGCCACCTGGAGAATGTGGAGAAATCAGTTTGATGTTCTGATATTGGAGGGATTCAAGTTCTCTTGCCACCACTTCATCGGGATTTTTGGTTTCACTTAAGAAGAAGATCTCTGGTGAATACTTCCTCTTTAGTTCCTGAATCTGCTGGATTGTTGTGGTTGGTTTTATGCCACAACAATTCCAGCTGCATACGGCTAAGGAACATGTTTGGAGGGAAGCCGAAAATCCATCGACCTCCTCTGTCTGTTGTGCTCAGTCGTATCTCCATTTTAACTCGTCTGATTTGCCGGATTAGGTTGTGCCAAGGTCTGTAGTGCGTCGGGAGCTTCATCTTGATCGAGTGTTATTTCTATTTGTCAAAAAACTGATTCTTATAGATATATATACAAAATTTCATGATGTAGTAACGTATTATAGTGTTCTATAACTATTTTTAATATAATTACAATAGCACGTTTTTCCGAATATATAGAGGACGTACTCTTTTCTTGACGTTATAGAGGAGGACATACTTTTCTTTTTCTTTACCATATTACTTTTTCTTTGCTATGTAGGCTTTACGGCTTTACCCAATATCAATAATATCACAAAGACATGTGCAATATGATCAGATACGTTTATTACACAATCAAATCTTGTCTCAAAATTCGCAATCTACTGTTTCGTAAAAGATGGATAAAACAAAAGAGGAAAATACTGATATGTATACAGAAGTTCCACATCCATGATTGCTGATATTATATAAAAAAAAAAAATTATATTCGACGCAAGCTAATCCGCATCAATGTGATGTAAATGCCTGCAAAAAAAAAAATAGGTAACAATGACTTTACTGTACATGCTTTGTTTGATTAAAATTTACATAAAGTGAATTATCTGTTAACTTTTTTGAACAAAAAAGGAAGAAGTCATCTGGTTAATTAATTTAATAAGTGTTGGAGAGTTGGTCACTTTCTAGCAAAGGTAAATGAGGGTAATTTTTTCTGACTAATGAAAAAACAGATATTATTTGTAGATAACTGAACTACTGTAAACACTTTGTAATCATCTTATTTTCTTAGTTGGGAAAAAATTGACACAGAAAAAACAACATAACATTTTTCTACAGTAAAACTATAATTGGTTTCCATCGTGAGTATTTTAGTGAATTATAGCGATTAATGAACCCTGTGTTTATATGAATGTGTTGATGAATGAATGGAATAATCAAAGAGCCTTTTGATCAAGGCGCTCGTTCCAGTTTAAGCAACGGATTAAACTTCTAAACCAATCACCGGTTTGATCAGATTTATTGACTGTTGGGAGAGGATGTTGGCTCATGTATATTCTCACCGAATCTCCCCTTGAGAGTTGTTGCCTTCTCTTTCCATCAAACGAAACCCATGCATTGCTTCGAGCATCATCTGGAATCTGTTTTCATTTAGACATGATTTGTGAGCATTTCAAACAGCTACTCTGAAAAACCATAATGGTTGGTCTCCACTCATGAGCTTTAGAAAATTTCTTGGGTGGTTTCAACTACTTAACAGGCAAAGAGTATTGCTCTACAGATTTGACGAGAAGTATTGAGTTGTTTTAAAAGTCTTTACCTTTAATTCGAGTTTTGCAGAATCTGGAAGTATAACTGGTCTGAACGACAAGGAATGTGGGCAGATTGGAGTGAACAACATGCAAGGAACGTTTGGATGCACCTGCGGTTTCCGGATTTTATAAAGGTTAAAATGGAATAGGTTTGCGCACTCATGATCCCTAAAATGTATTATGAACGGCATGATAGTTCTCAGAGATACTAATGAGGTTCACTTTTTGGTATGTTTAGCTCTATGGAGCCGTGGTGGAAAAGAGATGTGCAGAGTTGAAAGTAACTTTAAGTTGAATAACTTACCATTGAACCTCCTGCTGCTGTAGAATAAGCAGTACTTCCTGTAGGAGTGGCTACTATAACTCCATCACCTTGTACCTATAATAGCATTATTCGTCAACACACAATGGCAGTAAGATTTCTCGATGCAGGGCAAGTTTTATAACATGCACTGAGATGTTCACGTTTGCTTCAAGATATAGCAATTTTTGTATATCTGTTCTTGATGCAGGGCAAGTTTTATAACATGCACTGAGATGTTCACGTTTGCTTCAAGATATAGCAATTTTTGTATATCTGTTAAGGAAAAAAACTCATTGGGTACAAACCTTGGTGATAAGACGGTCATGTTCATAACATTCGATCTTAGAAAGGTATGGGTTGGATCCTCGATCAACAACAATCTCGTTCAGAACATCAAAAACTTTACCAGGCATTGCTTTGCCTTTACGATAGATTTCGCAGCGAAGACGCATTCGAAGAGTTATATAAACCCCATCGAGAGTGTTATTCCCATGGATGACTCGTTTGAGGTCTTGTCTGAAATCCTCAAACTAAAAGCCAAAAAAAAAAAAAACAGATCAAGAAGGCTGTCGAAAGAAAAAGAATACTAAGACATAGTTACGATATAGAACATGTCAAAAGGCTCACTGGATGTGAAGTGAGAAATCCAAGGGACCCCAGATTAAATGAAACAACGGGAGGGACAGCTCCTTTGAACAAGTTGGATGCATGTAATATCACCCCATCCCCCCCTAAGCATGCCACAAAATCAACCCTTTCATGGAGATCGCTGATATTCAAACAAAGCAAAACAAAGTCAATCATAATTGAGCCGTTGATGATTGGTCGAGCTGATGTCCACTTAACTTATTTTTGTACCTCGTGTCCTGAATGTAAAAGGTCTGGACAAAGCCAAACCCTGGAATCCTGGCAAATACATCATGCACCTCAGGTTCAACCAGAACATTCATATTCTCTTGGTGATACAAGAAAGATGCAGCCTGAAAACAAATTTGAAAGAACAACAACTTTTCATGGACTTCCTAAATTGCAGGCAACCTTAATGCAAAACAAAGAAAATAGAATCTTTTAGATTTAAAAAGCCAAGTGTCTACCTCTTTAGCTTCCTCCATCAGTTCTTGCCCGAGCTTCTTCAGCAGTAAGACAGTTTTTGGGGTAGATTTCCAAAGGAGCATCTGTTGTTGAGTACTTGGATGTGTGAAGGCTAGAGAGGATTCTGTCACCATTTCCCTTGTACAAGACACTCCATCAGTTCGGACTAAGAACATCTCTGCTTTCTTTCTTGACTGCACCCTTACTACACCAGTGGCAGAAGCACACATATTTCCCTCAATAGCTCCAGCTTCATCATCGCTGGAATCCGAGGAAGAAGCACTATTATTTCTCTGAGACTCTCGAACAGAGTGGGAACCTACAGTGCGACTTAAGTGATCACTAGGAGACACAACAATAGGCTCTGCAGAGAAGCCATTTCCCCTGTTTTCCGATATACTTTTATTGGTGTTATCAGAAGCATGCACATTTCCATTTGAAAACTTCCCATTGCTAGAATCTAAACTTTGAGGACTTGTAGGTAGAAGGGTCCCATTGGTGTTTTCTGTTTCCGCAAGTCCTCTTAAGGAATCTTTATCAACAATCTGATTTCCGTTTGTCACACCAGTATATGAAAATTGCGGAGTTGGCACTGTTCCCAATTTTTTGGACGGATTACTAAGATAACCAGCAGGAGCAATACTTTTGCTCCTCAGGAATTTAGACATTTCTTTTCTTGAAAAAATATTGCCTGGTGGAACTTGAGATTTAAGAGGATCGCTCACCATATAAAATTCTGATGCAGATGTATCTCCCTCATTGCTTCCAGATTCTTTGCTCTGGTTTGAAGCAGATCTACTATCAACTTCATTGATTTCAGAGACTTTATCAGTATGCTCATCAGGCACACCCTTACCAGATACTACAACACTCAACCCATACTTAGTTTCAGTAACCTCCTGACGCTTTGACTCTTCTGAAACTGGAATTTCCTTCGTGATCGGACGTGTCATGTACTGCTTCCACCTTGAAACCATCGCAGAAGTTCTCCAAACACCTTCTTTACTGTGAACATATATCGGTCTTTTGCTGCTATCAGATACAATAGAAGCAAACAGTTCGACCTGCTGAGCTTTAGGAGCCATCCTGACATCAATTGGGATTTTCACCAATGTAATTTTCCCAAGAGAAATTGCATCATCAAGTGCCGCCTGATAGAATGTATCCTTGACGTTTTCAGCTCTCAGGTCAACAATTGTTTTAAATCCATTTTCGATTAACCACTTCAATCCTTCTTGGGTTACCTGTCCTCCCCTCCAAAATGCGATCTCAGACTCGTAGGAATCAATATCCTCTTTTGTATTTGACGAGTAGATAGGGTCCCAATTTGCAAAAAGTGTTTGGCAAGGATAGTTATCACTGCGTGGAAAACCTGCGTCGTAGCAGACATTTTTAAGCTTCTGTAATTTCCTCCAGACAATTCCACTTCTCTCATCATCTGGCGTCAGATAATTCTCGAGGGCAATGTGTAAGCTTTCACAACAGCGTTTCATTTCACCCCTGAAAACGGCAAGTGGTGGAAGCGTTTCCTCCGCAACCCCTACATCATCCAAATCAAATGAATTCATAGAAGATGACCTCCCAGAGAGAATTTCTTTCCTTCCTTTGTTTAAAAGAGATAATATACAACCAAGCACTGATACTATTTTGTCCTCCAATAATGGTTTTTCCTCGGGTGAAAAATCATACGGTACCCGGCATTCACCAGTCACAGGGTTGCACAATGTCTCCATTAAAGCTCCATGGAGTCGCTCAGCTGATCTAAAAATTCTACAATATGCCTCAACCTCAGCAATGTCCCCTGGAACTGGACCGATCCAAGGCAAGTTTGATGTATCACGGGATTTCACAGCCTTAATGATCAAAGTAAACGAAGTCAGTCGACCAGTTCATAATATATAAATAAAAACAACAGAATGCAAAACTAAACAAATCAATAATTTAGAGTAGAACTAATTCAGTATCAGTTCAGTTGAGAAAACATGTATGCACAGCTACTCATCCGACGGAATACTAATAAGCAACTCTGATCAGCAAATGATCATGGAAACGATTCGATAATCTAGAGATCCTCAGAAAAATCAAATCAGATTCTCAGCAGCAAAAGTTGCAAAGATCCATGAACGCAAAAGATGAATATCGAATTCTAACCAACAAACAAAAGGTAGGCAAAAATGTACCAGCAAACTCTGTCTCTCTCATTCAATTGATCGAGCGTGAAGTGATCAATAATAGAGAAAGAAGTGGAGAGAAGCAAAGTTACCTGAGAATCCAAACCTAAATCCGGAGAAAAGGCCTCAGACAGCTGCGCCCTGATCACAAATCTCAAGCGGCGTTTAAACGGGACATCGTTTCTCCGAAATCCGAACCCGAACGGAAGTAATCGTCCATCGGAGCTCCAATCAACGGAGAAGTGGAGGCGGGAAGAGATTCCAGTGGCCGGAGAAAGCCGACTCATGATGACGAAGTGAGGTACGTGGCAAGGGCAGGAGGAGCATAGAAACATGAGAGAAACTCAAAAACCGCTTGAGCGTAGTGGCCGATAATGTGGATATTTTGAGATTGAGTTTTGGAAGTTTGCAGGAATTTGGTGGACCTCGTGGATTCGTCCCCTTCATGGCCGAAGAGTTTCAATTCAATAATAAACTGTGCTTCGTCCACTTTGATTGTGACTGGATTGACACTTGATCAAGAGCGTGTACTCCACGCGCCACAATCCTCTCAATCTCCGTGAGTTTCACACATTCACCACCTCTATTAATTTTTTGCATTATTTTGAAGATTTGTATTTTGATGACCAAAAAATATACAAGGTCCCTTTTTTCTTCGGGTTCTTGTATTCCATTTGCTCTTTCATTTCTTCATTTTATCTATTACCCTGGACAACATTATAAATCACTGGAGTATAATTCAATGATCAAATTTGAATAGCTTCACCAGAAATTCTTAAATACACTGATAACTGGATTAGATTTTAATGTGTTAATAAATTTTATAGAATATAAAGAATATAGATAAACTTATATGGCAAAGACGGACTATTCCAAAATCAGTAAACAATCTAATATAACAAAGTGACAAACATCTGCAAGTTATCCATACGATTACAAAGATACAATAGAAGTTTCACAGACAAATAAAAATTCATTATTCATCATAACAAAAAGAGCACAGGCACAAGAAAAGAAAAAAAACACTACTTAGAGACCAAAGGAAACTCTCTTCAAAAAATCCTCAAGAGAAAAAATCGGAAAAAAGACTATTATATATTAACAATAAAAAATGAAGCAAGCAGGTGATACCAAAGAAATGAAGATACATATAACTCTTCGACTGGTAAATTCAAACTATAAAAGCAGCAAAGTATATGATTAAGTGATCATATATTCATATCACACGTGGGCTTGGGGGCTAGAAGGCATTCCAATGATCAGAACTCTGTGGTGTCTCTGCTATAGTTGTCGTTGTTTTGAATGGTCCTGTTGAACCGAATGGGTCATGGTCGTCGAACCCAAACCCGTGACTGTAATCAGAGTCTCTCGTGCTTCCGATTGAGTCGAATCTTGTCAATGAGGCTTTAGGTGTCTCGGATGTGTTGTTGTTGCTAGAGGAATCATAGCTTTGTGCATTGAAGGAATCATATCTTTGATAGTTGAAAGAATCAAACCTGGATGCGAAAGGGTCAGGCTCGCTTGTGCTGCGCATTGAGTCTGTGCGGGATAAACCAAAAGCGTCATTGTTGTTGCTGTTGAATGAATCGAAGCGGGAGAAGCTGTTGGAAGAGAAGTCATCGTGTGCGGGTGTGCTTGGGACAGAGTCGAACATGAAGGGGCTTCTTCCTGGGAACAAGTTGTCTGAACGAGGAGTCTCTGATGCAAATGGCTTCCCACCAAAATCAGACGTGCTATAAGCAGGAGTGCTCGGGACAGAGTCATCGAAAAAGGATTTCTTCTCGGCAAACAAGTTGCCTGGATAAGCAGG